>CAODLS010382300.1:0-24415 GCA_948243855.1 Flueggea neowawraea
CGAACCACTATAAACATTGGGCTTTGATTTCTCTCTCCCTTACTCTCCTTTACTTTCTTTATTTGATTTACATTTGCATTTGATTTATTATTGAGTGAGTGGATTGGATCTTTAAAGCTTCCGCATTTGACTTTGATTTCGATTTAAAAGAACTTTGTTATTTACTTTAGTTTGCAAATGATTTTCAACAAAGTTTTTAACTTGCTAAAAAATCCAATTCACCCCCTCTTGGATTGCCATTTTCACTGCATACTTGGGATTTTCATCATCATCGTTAACATTCTTAATCGTTAGAACACCAACTCGAACACCAATCAACATTTCAAAATTCAATCATCTACTCAGAAACAAACGAGGTTCAATCAAATTCGAATGGAGTTCAATAGAGGACCTTGTCAGAACAAAACGAAATGCTATAGAGAAATTCATCGAAGCATACAGGGTATTACAGGCACATTAAATACCCCTCACTTGACCCTAACTCAACATTTATGACCATTTTCACTCCTCTCTCACTCAAATATATCCAGAAGTATCACAACACATTTCCAGACCATGACCGGCGTATGAGGCGAACCGTCTATGGAAGCCCGACCATCTCGCACGAGCCTTAAAGATCAAAATATACTACTCGACATATTTCATTATTAAAACATATGATTAAAACATTTTTTAATCAAAAGATATAAAACATAATCATAATTTATATATGAAAATAAGTTGATAGATATATTAAAATAAAGTAAAGTATATAACAATGGGTAAAATCAGATAGTAGTATATCAAAAATACAAAAAAAGCAACCCAATAACCCGACAACATCCCAGTGCAGAGCTCTAACATCAAAACAAAGAGCCCAAATGAAAGGGCATCACTAACCAAAAGAAGCCTCATTAGTATCCAAGATGTGGTCTAGTTGTCGAAGCCATAATCTGTAGACTTGGAAGATTAGGATCAAAAGTAGACTGGAAATAAAAGAGGTCAAACCCAGTGAGGGAAAACACTTCAGACTGCCTTATATGTGCCTCACAAAGACTGTTTTGAAAATAGTTCGAAAATACCATAAGCACGTATAGATAAGTATACATATATATACATGCTATATAGATAATAGCTTTTCGCAAACTATTTTGAAATCATTTGCAAGCAAAGCAACTAGCATGCACGCACGCGTATTAAAACAATTTCAATTACAGAGTCAAAACATATATCATGGACATGAGACTAAAGCAAAGGTGTGCATCTGACACTAATGACATAGGTGATGTGGACTCCGCCACTAATCAATAGAAAATCATGTGTTGGATTAGAACACATAGCTACCGACATCCCTGGTATCTAGAATTTCTCATTGCATTGGTATACAAATGCTAATACTATCTCGTAACATAGGTGTCCCATATTATAAAATCAAAAATCATACTATTACATAGTATAAAAGCAAAGACATTCAAATCAGCATCAAAATGAGAGAGATTCTATATAATACATATATATCAGTTTCAAAACAGAGTAGTGATTATTAAATCACTTAATCAGTTTATTAGTTAAAGTCAATCCTCAGATTAGTTCATTCTGAAAAATATATCAAACACAACAAAAGCAAATAATAGGAGTTTCGAGACACATCCTATGTGTCTGAAGTAGTCATCTACTCACTTGGGAGTCCACAACAACATCGCCAGTCAAGTTCCACTAGTTGGTGGCTGATCTCGTTGGTAGGAACAAGAAGATGAACAAATATATCAGAACAAATATATCAGAAACAAATCAAAATATGGTATTGTGGTGGTAAAAAAATGTATGCAATGCATATGCAACTCAGACCCTCAGAAGATTCTTAAAAAATCCATTTCGAATGAGATTCTATCATTATTATCCTAAAATTCAAAATCTAATAGTTTGGTCCCCAACCAATGTAAAATCACATATTAGTTCCCTAGACTTGGAAAATTTCAAACTAGTCCTCAAAGTATTCTAAAATTACTAACTATTTTTTCAAGTATTCAGAATCCTCAAATTATTCTCCTAACTCTCAAAAATTGCAAAATAAAAAAAATTACACTTTTAGTCCCTCAGTATCACAGCTTACTCGAGTAAACCAAAGGCTTACTCGAACAATATCAGTAATGACTTACTCAAGTAAGTCAAGTTCTTACTCGAGTAAATTGCCTACCCAAAATTTCCAAAATTCGACCAAATATAATTTAACTGATCAAAATTGTTACTAATCACTCACATTTACTCTAATCAACCCCCTAAACACGAATCTATGATCAAATCTTTAAAACAACTCCAGACTTCCCAAATTTTGTTCAAATTCGAATCTAACCCTAGTTCTACCAAAAACTCATCAAATCTCTTGATTCAAGGATTGAATCATGTTCATTCAAGTCTCCACTAACCTATTCTAATATTCTCTAGCAATCATTCCCACAGAAATCATCAAAATCAACCCAAATATGAAAATCCTAACTCAACCCGTCACTACTATGAATGCCCAAAATATCTATGTATTCAATAAGAAAATGGAAGCAAAAGAAGTAAAAGAAGAGGGATCATACCTCAAGGAATCGTCTGAAAACAAGGAGAAGCAATGGAAGAGGGAGATAGATGAATTTCAAAGTGAATGAGGTGGCTTGAAGGAGTAAATGATGAAAAGATGTCAGGTGGGGGTATTTAATGGGTCAAGACATCAAAACTTACAGTTTTACTAAGTATTAGTGTCGTCTCAATACGTTCTCAAGTAACTCAAAACGTTACTAGAGTAAGTCTTGCTCCAAGGGAAATTTTGGTTTCAATTTAATTTTCAGAAGACAATGAAGCACGATCTTACTCAAGCAAGACTAACTATTACTCGTGTGATCAAACCTTCGATTACTCGAGTAATACATATTACTCTAGTAACTCGCATCCTAAGGGCTCAAAACAACATTCACCCACGTTAGCTCGAGTAACCAAATACTTACTCAAACGACATTGAATTACCCAACCGACATCTAGACAACATCTCTGAACAAAAAAGGATTATATCAAAGATGAATGGAATGCCACAGAGTCCTAGTCAAAATGGGCGGGATATTACATACTTCCTCCTTGAAAAGAAATTCATCCTCGAATTTCGAAACAAATTGGAGTAACTCTAGGATCAAACCTAAATCTCCCAAATATAACCCAATTCAAAATCCAATACATACTTTGCAAAAAGCAACCAAGATCTACTGGCACTCTACCTAACTCGAGCAAATCTCACAAACTTGTAAAAATGAAATGCAAAAATGTAGGAAATGCACAGACAATAATGAAATACACTGACCTATGAATCAGTAGACTCGAATGGTACGACTATCTACGCCGTATCTCCTCCTCAGCCTCCTAAGTGGCCTCATCAACAGAGTGATGTCTCCAAATCACTTTCACTGAAGTGATCTCCTTGTTCTAGAGTCTTTTGACCTGTCGATCAACAATCGTCATCGGAATCTCATCATAAGATAAGTCAGACCTAACCTCAACTGATTGCGGTGACAGAACATGAGATGGATCAGAAACATACTTCTGTAGTAGCAAAATATGGAACACTGGATGAATAGAAGCAAACTGAGGTGGTAGCACCAACTCATAAGCAACAACCCCAACACGACCGATAATCTCAAACGAACCAACATATCTCGGACTCAACTTACCCTTCTTTCCAAATCTCATCACTTCTTTCATAGGTGACACCTTGAAAAATACGTGGTCCCACCCCAAACTCTAAATGTTTATGCTTCAGGTCAGCGTAACTATTTTGACAACTGTGAGCTGTCTGGATCCTTTGTTGGATCAATATGACCTTCTCAGTGGTCTCCAAAATAAGATATGAACCTAATGGATTTCTCTCACCTACCTCAGCCCAACACAGAGGAGATCTACACTTCTTATCATATAAAGCCTTGTTAGGTGCCATCTCGATGCTTGAATGGTTCGAGTTATTATAAGCAAACTCTATCAATGACAAGTGAGAATCCCAATTCCCTTCAAAATTCATAGTGCACACTCTCAACATATCCTCTAAAGTCTAAATGGTATGCTCAGATTAACCATCAGTCTGTGGATGAAAAGTTGTGCTGAAATCCAGTCGAGTACCCAACTCGTCCTGAAGTTTACTCCAAACTGCAATTTAAATTGAGGTCATTTGTCAGACACTATAGAGATCGACATACCATGCAAACATACAATCCAATCAACATACAACTAAGTCAATCGTGCCGCTCCATATGTTGTCTTGACAGGTAAAAAGTGTGTTGATTTCATCAGTTGGTCTACAATGACCCAAATAGAATCATACCCAGAAGACGTCCTCGAAAGAGATAATTGCTGCAATAATCCAGAAGGAAGCTGATGTTCATACTTAACCTGCTGACATGTCAAACACCAACTAATAAACTCAGTTATGTCCTTCTTTATCCCTGACCACCAATAGGACTCAAGAAGATCTCGGTACATCTTAATATACCTCGGGTGTCCAGAATATGTGGAGTTGTGTCCCTCGATCATAATCTCCTCACGTAACCCACCCGAAGATGGTACACACAACCTTAAACCAAACCAAAAGACTTCTAAATCATCAACACTAAAGCCTGGCACTTTGAACGACTTGACTTTTTCAATCAAACTTTGTATTTCGACATCATCCTTTTGAGCCGCTCGGATATGATCCAACAAAATAGGTCTCGCCTCAACGTGACCAAATAATACCCCATCGTCATTAAGTTGGAATTCAAATGCATTCTAAATTAACTTCTACCATTTCGACACAGCTGGTCACCTCTCATTGGCTATATGGGCTAAACTACCCACCGACTTCATACTCCAGCGCTAGCGGTGCCTGTGCCTCTAACCACTGATTGTACTGTTTGTGATCATGTACCAAGCTTTACGCCACACTCAACCACCTTGTGCCTCGACTACCTACAGTGGAAATAGAGACTTATCGCCTTTTTTGAAATCCCTGAGTGTCTATTTCCACAAGTCTCACAAGGTGGATGCGAACCTCCAAAACTCTTACCTTCAGCATGCCCAGTTGGTTGTGCCACATTAGAACTCTTGGAATCCTGTCCCTGTCTTTGACCTCCAATGGAATGTCTACGTCTCTGCTCAGACTGACCAATCTATCCACAACCCTGATGGACTCTAGAAGTACCCTCAGTCTTTGCCCTCTTAGGCTCCCTCGGATGCCTCTCATCCTGATATTCCATACCTCTCGCAGCCTTTGCAATCCGTGCTACAGTACTCAAATTATGGGTCATCATCACTCTGCTAATATTGGTTAGCAACCCATTTAAAAAATTCCTCACCATCACTCTGTTAATCTTGGTTAGCAACCCACTCTAGCAGCTCGGCCATCCAGTAAGAACGTGGCAAGTCTAATCCTCACAACATCATCAGTGAGGTCCACAACCTCAAAACATCGTTCAACCATGAATGTAAAATCCTAAGGATCCTCTCCCATCGCGCCCGCAAATATGGGAGGAGTGAGCTTCAAGAACCTGGTGAGATGAGACTCAACGTCTGATCGTGGTGTTGCTGGAGCTATGATAGGTGCGGGCGCAACTACCTCAGGCTAAGGTGGTGGAACTCGTGGTGCTACAACTGGTGGGACTGGCTAACCTCCAATTGCCTGCCTGGCTAAAAGTGCCTCTACCCATATAATAACTTGAGTGAATCAGTCAAATGCATCCATTGAACTCGCAAGCGGTGGTTGCGGCTGAGGCAGAGGTGTTAGTGCAACAACCTCTAGCAAACTAGGCGCATCATACTAATCGACAATAGAATGAGAGGTGGCCTTAACATGAGCACGTTTAGGCCTCTCATGGGGTCTACCACAACCTCTCCTATGTGCACGATCTATATCTACAATCAATAAACAAAGAAGCGTATATGCAATGTCAAAATACAAGTGACAACCATAGTACCGAACCGAAGGTCAAAAGGGTATATAGAAGAAAATCAAACTGACTCAATCAAAGATACCTATGCTCCACACCGAGCCCCACACTTATGAAACCTAAGGCTCTGATACCACCTTTGTCATGACCGGTGTATGAAGTGAACCGTCTATGAAAGCCCAACCCATCTCGCACAAGCCTTAAAGATCATAATATACTACCCCGCATATTTTATCATTAAAACATTTGATTAAAAAATTTATTTAGTCAAAAGATATAAAATATAATCATAATTGATATATGAAAATAAGTTGATAAATATATCAAAATAAAGTAAAGTATACGACAGTAGGTAAAATAAGATAGTAGTATATCAAAATACAAAAATAGTAACTCAGTAGCCCGACAACATCCTAGTACAAAGCTCTAACATCAAAACAAGGAGATCGAACAAAAGGGCATCACTAACCAAAAGACGTCTCACTGTTATCCAAGATACGGTGTAGTTGCCGAAGCCAAAATTTTTCGACCTGAAAGATTAGGATCAAAAGTAGACAGAAAATAAAGGGGGTCAAACTCAGTGAGGGAAAACACTCCATACCGCCTCATACGTGTCTCACAAAGATTGTTTTGAAAACAATTCAAAAATACCACAAGTAGGTATAGATAAGTATACATACATACATACATACATACATATACATGCTATACAAATAATAGCTTTTCGAAAATTATTTCGAAATCGTTCACAAGCAAATCAACTAGCATGCACGCAGGCGCATTAAAACAATTTCAGTTACAGAGTCAACACATATATCATGGATATAGGACAAAAGCAAAAGTGTGCATCTTGCACTAATAACATAGGTGATGTGGGCTCCGCCACTAATCAATAACAAATCATGTGTTAGATCAGAACACATGGCTACTGGCATTCATGATAGCTGGGATTTCTCAATGTATTGGTATACCAAAGGCTACTACTAGCTCATAGCACATGTGTCACATATTAGAAAACCAACAATCATACTATTGCATAGTACAAAAGCAAAGGCATACTAGGTTGAACCCTTAAAACCGACACAAACTAGTTGAACTAGTTTTTGTCGTTTCTCAAATCCTATTCTTAATCGAAATCCTACCAAAATTAGGAATCCTAATTTCATTAGGACTTTCATCATTGAGAATGATCCTAGTGTTAGGATTAGTTCCATTGAAACATAAAATGATCATTAGTTTCCATTTCAAAACTCATCCTGATTGCACTAGAACTCCCATTTCGAATAGGAATCCTAGTCAAACTAGGACTCTCATCAGAAATGAGATTTTTTGGTTTATAAATTAATTATTTATCATCTTAAGGTATCCTACACATTTAGGTCACCTCTTTGAGGATGATCATCCATGATTCAAAATAGGAATTCTAGTCAACCTAGGATTATTCACTTGAATATTATTCATCTCATGAATAATATTATCCCTTCAACGTGTTATTGTGTGTGACCTTCTAGGCCTCCATTAATGAGGGCAGTAAACTAGGATTTGACTCCTAAATTGCTTGGAAAGATTGGGTCGTAGCTAGCCATCATACCCCAAACGAACTTGAGTTGGTATGGAACGACTTATGCCTGTCATGAAAGATTACCATGTAATTTGGTCACTTGTCATTTTTTGTCTTTTCGAGTATAGGGAATGGATAATGTCAACCCATCACCTTGAAAGAATTCATCAATCATCAAGTTAAGAGAAACTAAACCAAATTGATTCAACTTTCCAAGTTGCAACCAATTAGACCATGTACACGGATTTATTTTCTCTTTACTCAATTCATAGGCCTGATGAGACACTTCCCTCATATTACTAAGGGTGACAATCCTATCTCGATCACTTACCATACTTATATATTTCGTGATACAACCAACCTTCACCGTATTAGCAAACCTAAGCAGGTTGCGCAGAGTGAGATCAAAGTTACATGACTAGACACTAGTATGTTGTGGTGATCTCAAGTCAAATGACTACTTACGCTATGTTCCACAGTTAAGAGTTATCTATTGACACTCAAGTAATCTACCATATAGTCTCTCAACAACATGTCAGTCCAGGACCCACATTAATTCTTAACTATGCACCTACATGTTTGACCTAGATATCACATAGCTATTTTTCATAGGGAAATGGAACCAACCAAATCATGTAATAGTCTCGCTAATTTTCGATGTTCAATACCGACAATCATTAACTATGTACATTTAGATATAATGTTCCAGTCTCAATGTGTTCCCCATCGATTAAGGCACATAATGCGTGGACCTGCTATATCATGGGCATCATTTTGTTGATCTAATCATACCAACTAAAATGATTCCAATATCATATTAATTAATGAAACGAAAAAAATGCATTTTATAGTTTATTATTACTTATGTGGTGCCCTTAATGGTTGGCTCCTAGGACACCTACACTAATAGGGGCATCATAGATAAAAAGGAAGTATTAGTACAATACATATTCTAGGCATCATATAATAGCTAATCCTCTAACTAAAACTATAGCAAAAGATGTTTATCTTGGTCATGTCAAATCATTTGGAATGTTTAGATTGTAATTTGTGTAAATTATTGAGCTCATGTATTGTACTACTTTTCTCATTAATGCAATTTGATTATTTGTTGTTTCTTATACGTATACACATTATTTTTTGATTAATACAATAAAGCTTAAAATTGTTAAAAATTCACGCATGTTTAGATTGACTCATGCGCACATGCAATCGCTTCTACCGCTGTTCAGAGGTAAAGATGGGACAAAGCTCTTCTAATGTTATTGAGAGAAACTAGAATCAAGATAAGTTTAAACAATGTCATGTTAATTTAAGATCAAGATGAGATTGTAAATAAATTATAATTTAACAAATATAGGAATGCTCACTAGGTTGCAAGATCCATTTGCCAGTATGAAAATTGTGTCCTCTTGATTTTAGTGATGCACACACTTAATATCATGTATATGTAGCTATGTCACTATGTTTTTGTTGTGAGTTATCCTAATTCGAGAAAATCTTACACTAGTTTTGTTGTTTTGATAGGAAAATAAAATGAAACCATTGGAAGCAAAAGAAAAGAGGAAAACAACAAAGAGCCATGAAAATTCAAGCAAGGACACACGAATTGAACTATCATGACCTGAGATCAGACCATGACTGGTGTACAAAGAGAACCAAACCATAGGCCCAACCCATCCCGAGCAAGCCTCGGATAAAAAGAACATCTACCCAATTCATTTTACCACAACATTAATTAACCAGTTTAATAAACATGAGTTAACAAAATATTATTGAATATATAAATTAGTAACTATACCAAACTATAATACTATATAAAAATAAATGTAAAAATATTTGTTAGTAAATTCAGTTAACAAATTATCAATCAGTACTTAATAGCCCACTGGCATCTCGGTGCGGAGCACTAATACAAAAACAAATGCCTAAAAAAAGGGCACTCACTAAGTGAAACGGAGTGCCTCACTGAGCGCAGATCGTCGAATGATTGCTATCAACAAATTAACCTAAAATGTTAAGCCACAAAAAGGGATGAAAATCCTCAGTGAGGGAAAACACTATAGAGTGACTCCACGTCCTCACATAAACCGTTTTGAAAACGATTTCTGAAAAATATTGCAAACATGGATATACTTGTAATATAACAATATACACACATACATATGTATATATCATATTAAAAATGTTTTCTCAAAACATTTGCCATAGAAGAAAAACAACATACAACAAATAAGCAAAATAATTACTAATAAAGATTTCCATCCAAGCTAAACATTAAACTCTAGATTCATAACATCATCATGCAATACAGATAAACACGCCCAAGTGTTGCATATGCGAAGTCTTAAAAATAAATTATGATATCATTAATTATACACCCATATTATATTGAAACTACGATAGACGAGATCATAATCAAACTAGCAACCTTAAAAGCTTAAACAATACCCGACTTAAAAGGGTCAAACAACAAACAGCCTTGGGGGTTAAAATGCTTAGCACCCTAAGAGTCTCAAAGTTGAATCATAACAGAGGTTACCAATATGAGCGTAAATGCTAGCATTATAGTCAATGGGCTCCAGCAAGATACACTCAGCTAGATCACAGTACAATATACTATAATGGTATGATCAACAATACAGACTCATAAATTCAACAATTCATCATATATCATTATAATGAAAAATTGTCAGAAAATCAGGCGAGGGACAAGAAGCATACATAATCAAAATTAGACGTGTGGACCATTGCCGCCAGAATTAGAAAAAAAAAAACAAGTGTGTCTGTCCGGATATACAGGTTACCATTTTACCGTGGTAACTAGGCATTGACAATGCATTTGTATACCAAATGCTATTTTATCCCCGAGTATAGGTGATCCGAGTCAAAATCAATTAATATTTTAATCAAACAGACGAGCATGCCAAGCAAAAAAATTAAGTACAAAGGTCATTACAAAGCATATTATAACACTGAACATATCGCAACATTCCAAGTACATAATTCTTATCAGAAATATTTATAACAGATGATCGTGCGAAGCAGACAAACAATCACTGATATAATTACGAAGCATTTTTTAATATTCTAAATATCAAGTTCTTATTCCATATTATATTATATACTATATTATTTAGAATACTGATTAATTATTCCAAATCTCATGTGATCAGATTTTAGGGTTTTCCTACGGTGTCCTAAGTCATATATATATATATATATAATCTCACATAATAAATATTTTAGGAATTACTAGTCCTTTAATTAGTCCATATTACATGGCAGAGTCAGAGCACAACAAAAACAATATAAGTCCGAAGACACATCATATGTGTCTAGAATGACATCCAACTCATCTGGACACCGATCCAATGAATCTTGTCATGAACTGTTGGTGGATGACTTGTTACCTCAGAAACCAAACAAAGCTGAAAGCAAACAATCATAGCAAAGTCAGACACGGTATTGTGGCAATACCAAAATGCATGATATGCATATCCAAACCCAAGTCCCCGACGACGTAAAAAATCCAATTGCGATCGAATATCTAACATTTCTTTCGATAATCGAATACTTCATAAAATTATAGTTTAGTTCCTCAACTTTTACTCAATTTACTTTAGTCCCAAGGTCATGACAAATTACAATTTACTCCCTAAAACTTTTCAAAATTTACCAATCAATCATCCAAATATTTCATATTCACATTTCAAACCTTATACATTTGAAATATTACATTCTAGTCCCTACAACAGAAATCTTTTCAAAAGCACCCCAAATTCGTTTAACCTGATACACCATTCCAAATCGTCCAAATCATCTCCAAACATGTTTAATCATATGAATCAACACTCCAATTCATCAATTGAATAATAAATAATCAAAAACCCCAAATTCCTTCTTGCATCAAACCTAATCCATACAAAACATCTTCAATCTTCATAACCTAACACAAATCCATACATTCCTACACTCATTCTAGTACAATCCGTCAAAATCCATCTCAAATCCAACCAAAATTCACAATAAAATCAAAACCGTAACTCAAACTCATCACATATCTTCACATCCAATGATACTCAATAAACCTACAAGTGATTGCATGAAATGGAAAAAGAATGGAAGAAGAGAGTGTTCTTACCTCAAGAACTTGATGGGAAATGATGGAAATGTAAGAAGAGGAAAGAAGAGACGTGTTGTGAGAGTTTGGAAGTGCTTGGGAGTGAAAATGACAAAGAAGTCAGGTGGAAAAGGAATTTATAATCCCAAGCATCGAAACTCACCATTTCACTTGATTTCAACTTAACTGGGCCCCGTTACGCACACAACTGAGGGTTTACACACGCAATTGTCCTGTTTTACATGTTTAAGTGACTTCCAATAGCTTCCAGTCGAATCCTATGCATAATTACATGCATTAACTCCATCCTTATGCACACAATTGTCCCCCGGCATGCATTACGAGCGTAACTTCACACTTTTGATGTAATTTCAACCTAGATACGCAGATTCCATCACTCCTAAAAATCGAAGATCTAATCAAAATCGTACGGGACATTACGTGAACAATCATAGTCGTGACAATTATGTCATAGCTATGACATGAATATGTCCTAATTCACTATCATGACCATTGTGTCACACCCATGACATAAATCTTCCTTAAGTCACGAACGTGACAATTTTGTCACAGTCATGACATATGCAGTGGAGAGAATAGCCTCACCAATGATGTGGCATAACACTTGAATCCACGGATTTTTGTCTTTTTTTCATCTTGTAAGGGTATTTTGGGCAATAGTGACCAAGCTTTTAGTGCCATTCAAGCATAACCTATAAATGCTCCATTTTTTTCATTTCGATTCATGCTTTAGAAGGATTGAGGATAAAGCTAGGAAGAAACGAAAATCTAAGGGACGTCTCACCTTTATTGTCGTCATCTTTCTCAGTTAGTTGATTTCTTTAGTTTTCTTTATACTCTCTTTATTTTTATGTTTGTAATGAATAGATTTTATGTTAGTTTTATTTTTATTTATTTTGTTAGTTTGTGTTTTGTCCAATTAAGCAACAATGTAAATATGTGATGAATTATGCTATGCTTTGGTTTCCAATCTTTGTTACCTATTGATTTTCATTCAGTCTTGTGCTTAATGCTTTCCTAGACTTGATCAACCTAGGATAGATCACTAGACTTGATCAACCTAGGATAGATCATTAGACTGAGTTTATTGCTTGAGAGAGAGTAAGCTTAGAAGCCATAAGATTGAATGACACAGTTTCATGGTTGTTAAAGATAGAATCATGCCTTGTGAGGTAGTTAAACTAATTCGATTTAATAGAGAGATTGAAAAAACATGATGCATTGCATCTCTTCTGAATCATGCTAGAGTTGGATTATTATACTTAGTGGAATAGGTTGGGTGTAGCTTGAGAAAGTGCATTCAATAGATAAGTTATCTGCCTAGATCAATTAGGAACGTATTTTCATGTTGATTGGATGTCAAAAGGTAGGATTGCATTGCATAGTATCATTAGGTAAGGCTTTAACTGGGTATGCACTCTAGGTGTTTGATAGATTGTCACTTATATGTTGACTATCAGTTTTGATGATTTTAACAAAACATGTAAAAAAGTTAAGCAACGCACGTTGCAGCCAATGATAAGCACATTGTAGTATGATCAATGCATGTTCCAGATGATACAAGTCACGTTGATCATACCAAAGGAATTCTGAGTTTTCCAGTTGAGGTACAAGTCGTGCAATACAAGATACAAGTCACGTTATCAAAGTGAATTAAGGAGGCAGTAGGCATCTGAAACCTACAAGGCGTGTTGCATAAAGCTTAAGTCACGTTATGTGAATGAGGTGCTCTCGGCATGAAATGCACTTGTGCACAAGTCACGTTGACGAGAATGAGCATCAGACTTGAAGTGGACTTGAGAGCAATGGAAATCGACGTTACACAACCTTTCAAGTCACATTGTGAGTAAATGAGTCACCTTTGAAATATTTCCTCAACGCACATTGCACGCAGATACAAGTTACGTTATACGAGGTGATGTCAACTTCTAACAAGTCGGCTCCTCAGGATTAAAATTTGAATATTCTCTAACACTTGACGCAATCACGTGACATAATTAAAGGAGAGATCTTTGGAGATCGACAATGCACGTTGTATAATCAAGTGTCATACGCAATGTACACTAAGGCATGATCAATGCACGTTGCAAATGGACACAGGTCGCGTTGTACAAAGAAAATTTCCAAGTGAGCATTCTGGATGGAGACTCAAGCCATGTTGCATACACATAAAATGCATTACATTGTGCAACATTTGAGGCCAAAGCATTAGAGTTGGATGCAAGACACGTTGAAAGGAAGCAAGTCGCGTTATACGTCAATGTGACATCTACAATGCACGTTGCATGGGTTACAATGCACGTTGTACCTGCTGATGTCATCAAAATTAGAATATCTTTCTCGTCTCTTAACGGATATTTCAAGTCTCACAACGGCTACATTTTGGAACCTACATATAAATAGAGGTACACACTTTAGAGACAAAGAAAGAACGAATTGAGAGTGTGCCCAAGCTTTGAAAATTTCATTTGTGACTTTCTCTCTCTAAGTGTTTTCAAGTTCTTACACCACAACTAAGCTTTTGTATTGCTATTTGCTTTGAGATTTGGTGTGAGGAGATCATACTCATTTTGTTGAACATTGTGTAAACAAGCTTTGGTTGTAAAGCTTATGAGTATAATAGGTTTGCTTGTTTGGTTCCTTAGAAGAACAAGTGGGTATTGGTTTTCTTATTGAGCCAACTAAAAATAAGGGATTGTAAAGGTTGTCTTATGAGCCTGAAAAACAAGAGGTTGTAACGGTTTACCTTTACCTACAAGTGAGGAAGTGATAGTGCATTGAAATTCTCTAGTTGAGGCTAGATGAGTGGACGTAGATCAAGGAGAACCGAACTACTATAAATCGCGGATTTGTTTTCTCTATCCCTTACTTATTTTCATTTCAGTTTATGTGGTTGTGTTGGATTTAGCTATTAACTTTTATGTTTCAAAATATTGCCAAAAGTTTTCAAAAGCTTTTATACTTAGCAATAAATCCAATCCACCCCCCTTTTGGATAGCCATTTTGGAATTACATTAGGCTATCGTTTTGTTTTTTTATGTTGATTTCCATTGATTGTGCTTAGCTTAGTTGATTTTTCTTGTATTTTGATTTAATTGTTGCTTAATTCACTTGATTTCGACCTGATAGATAATAGAAATTAGGCTAGTACTAGTAGTTGGCTAATTCTTCATGGGCCACGATAACCACTTACTTTATTACTTGTACAGCCCATGCACTTTCAATATTGTGTGCATTTCGCACCAAGTTTTTGGCGTTGTTTGTCCAGAATTTTCCAATATTAGGAAATTTTGATAATTATTAATTTATTCATTGCATGTTTGTTCATATTTTTGCTTTGTATGATTTGCTGGTCTTGTCTTTTGTTGCGTGCTTTGTGTGTTTGAGAATTCTTTTTTTTGTAATTTTTTCTTTGCACTTGTTTATCTTTATTGCTAGTTGGTATTTTGTTTTTTTTTGTTTGGTGTTTTGTGAGATCTTTTGTAGGTTGTGCATACGTCCACCATATGTTTGACAAAATGTCTATGTACAACAACCATTGGTTTATTGGAGCAAATTCATGGCCCCACACTAAAGGAGCTTGAGATGAAGGTAACAAACACTATTTGGACCTTATTGAAGTGACTTAAGGAGCAACTTGATGTAAGGGAACAAGTAGGATCAATCTTACTCATGGTGTGAATTTGTTGTGGTAAGGCACATTCAAGCCAAGATTATTGAATTAAGCTTTATGCTTGTCATTCTTCAACTTATTTGGAACAATGGAGTTGTGAGAGCCACTCACCTCTAGAAGCTTCATATATGGCTATTCGAAACCTCGAGAAGCTTCATCTATGGAGTATGTAAGTTATGTGAGTTATTCTCCATGGGTTCCTCATGAAAGTTCTTATAATTCAAGATGGAAAGACTTCCACAACTATTTTAAGGAATGTGAAAATGTTTCATGGGAATCTTATGGGTTTCAATCACATCCTTACCCTCCATCACCAATACAAAAGTATGTTTTGAATATTGAGGAAATGAATTCCACCATGGATGTTTGCATGAGAAGGATTGAGGGTTCCATGCAACGAATAACACATCACTTGGAACAAATTAATCAAGAGCTTTTGAAGAGGCATCAAGAAGCACCTTTCACATTTAAGCCATACTTTGGAGAGCATGATTTGTTCATGGATGATGATGAAGATTTGGTTGATGAAGCAACCATGGTAGAGGAAGAGAGGTACACCATAGAGTTTGAGAAGGATATCCAACACCATTATTGTGATAAACAACTTGAACAACAATCACTAGATGTGTATTTGGTAAGGGATCAAGACCATGATCAAGAGAAAGGCACACATTTTGAGAAATATCTATCATTTGATGAGTTCTTTCTACCTCTTAAGTCGAAAAGAGTAAGGTTTCATCATTTTGAAAGGAGGCTACCTTCTGAGGCATGCACTTTCCTTGACAATGGAAACAAGCTCAAAACGGTGACGCCTTAGACTTACTTTGATGAACAGGCTAATTCGCTAAAGAAGGAAAAAGGTATCACTAGCTTTTGCTTCTTCATCACATTTTCCGTTGAATTTTTGCATGAGCATACCTTGCATTTCACTATAGGTTTAGGTGCCATTTTAATTTTGAGCTTTGTTTTGCTTTTATATTGCAAGAGAAATCCAATCATGTCTTAGTTCCTATGAATTCTTTCCATTTTAATTCTTTTTTAATGAAAATAATTCCATTAATTTTAATAGTCGAACACATGCTCTAAAGAAATACTTAACATAAAATCGCTTCACCTAAGAAAAATAAACTAATTCGCATATTGCAAGTGTTCGAACCACAATTATGATGATAAAACAATGTCACAAACTGTAAATTTACAAACTTTTGAAATGAAATGACAACTAAACTGAAACATAACAAAACACAAACTTCCAATAAAGGAAGAAAAACTTACACTTCCAATAGAGGAAGACAAACTAACACAAAATCAATCTAAAACAAAGAAATAACTAAAAGCTGTTAGTTTTAGTGCCTAGTCCAATCATTTATGTACATTATCATTCGATTTATCAATTAATAAAGAGGCATTTCATTTCATATCTATGAAATATTATATGTTTTATGAAGATAAAACCTCCATGAATAGTTTATTCTTCCTTATATTATCAAGTATGACTTAATCATAAAATCCTAAGGTAAAAGGAATACTATTCTAAACATCTCTAATCAATTGTCATCATGGGAATGATAACAAACAAAGGTTAGTATGTTGCTAAGCTGATAATCATGTTTTACTAATGTTAGGGAACATGTATTGGACTGGCTCGCTATGAAAGTACTTCATGGATCTATGTCACAAGTTTCTTTCATACAGTGGTGATGTTTGAGTCATCTGATTGACACTCACTATCGACTCCTATATGAGGAATCACATCTTTTGACTTAGTCAAACGTTATCTATAAGAAGATAACCATAAATGCTACGATTAGATATGTCATGAATCTTGTGGAGAAGTAATAGTGAGAGCGATTGATTTGTTCCTCTTATGAAGAGTGATATCTTTAGGCCATTTGATGAGTAGGATTGATGGAATGTATGCATACTCAAATGAATTGATGAAAGAGTTTATCAATGTCATTTTTCATATCAATCTACTTGGGATCAATAAACAGATTGAGCTATATAAGGTTGACATGTTTCCATGCCTTATGCTTAATAGAGATATCATGTGACAACAGGAATGAATATCAAACTGTGAAAGGTTAACTCGAATGACAATAATTCAATCAATCCTTTTGGCACTTCCATCATATGTTATACAAACAACCTCTCTCCCAGTTACCTTATGTGCATAAATGGACAATATTTGCTATAAATTTCTTTGGTTAATTGGATCAAGGTTTGTACTAAGAAAGACATGGGTGATCTTGGTGTTCAATGATTGTTGATAATCATGAGATTATTGCATGCTTTGGTTAATTCCATTTCCCATGGAAAGTGGATATGTGATATTTAAGCCAAACATATAGGTGCATAATTAAGGCATAACATGAGTGTTGGACTTGTCTGCTGTGAAGAGATCACACAATAGCGTTTTTAGTGTGAACATAAATCTATCAACAATTGAAGATGGTGCAACTGGTCCTTTGACTTGAGATCACCACATTATGTTATGTACGTAGTCGTGTAACTTGGATCTTGCCTTGGATTGCTAAGGTTAGGTTACATCATGAAAGATATAAGTATGGTAAGTTATCAAGATAGATTTTTCACCCTTCAGAACATTAGGGAAATGTCTCATTAGGCCCATCAATTGAGATAAAAGAATTTAAATCTATGGTTGTGTTCTAAATTGATTGCAATGCATGAAGTTGAACCAATTTAGTGAAATTTGCCTTATATTTGTAATTAATGAAATATTTATGAGGTGAGGGGTTAAAAATTCCATACCCTATGCTAGAAGATACATGAAATGATAAGGGACTAATTTACATGGTAATCCTTCATTAAATGTATAAGTTGCTTCACGACAACTCATATTTACTTGGAATATGATGACTAGTTAAGGCCCAATCTTACCATGTAATTTAGAAGTCAAATATTAAGTTACTACCCATATGAATGAGGGTCTTTAGGGTCAGACACAATAATGTGTTGTATGGATAACATTGTTCATGTGATGAATAATGTATAGGTGAGCAATCCTACTTTAACAAAGATTCCTATTTTGGACCATGATAGAAAATCGTTTGTAACTTGACCTAAATGTCTAGAATATTTTGAGAAGTTACCCAATGAATTTGAAACTAGAATTCTCATTTTGTATGGGAATCCTGGTTTTACTAGGAGTCCTAATCGAAATGGTCGTCCTAGTCTAACTAGGATAAGTTTTGAAGTGGAAACTAATGGTCATCTTGTGTTTTTGTGGAACTAATCCTAACACTTAGATCATTCTCGATATTGACAATCCTAATGCAAGAATGATTCCTAATCGAGATTGCATTCCTATTATGACTCGGATTTTTCAAATGAAAAAACTAGTTTGACTATAGGTTTCAAATGCAATATTTTTTGGAGATTTTTCTGATGTACGAAAGCTAGTTGAGAAGAGATTTATAGTGGTTCGTCCAACCGTGCCTACGTCCACTATCCTAGTTCCTCACTTAGGATTTCCTCAATTCATTTTACAATGATTGATTACGACTCAATCCAACAAGGTTGATTGTTGTTCACACCTCTAAGGCTAATCTAACAAAGTTGATTCCGACTCACACCTCCAAAGCCTAACTTTCAAGGTTGATTTTGGCTCACACCTCTAATGTCTAAAAAAATTTGTTTTCTCTCAAGGCTCATACCTCTAAAGACATAACAACGTTGTTTTCTAAGGCTCATAACAAACCTTTCCCTACTCAAAGTGTATACAAAAAGTTTACAATGAATAGCACAATGCTAGAGTTAAGTGTATGAACTTGATGCTCTTGATTTTCTCTCTAGCTTGATCTTTGGTGTTTTTGGAGTGAGGAGAATGATTAAAATTCTTGAACCATGATCGCATATGATCATCCCATTTTTATCTACCCTTTGTTGATGTATTTATAGCCTTTCATAGACAAAACACTATTGGAGTTGTTGTACTAGCAATTGGAGTGTAATCATTTTTGTTTAAGCTGTCTAGACTAACTTTATGTGGTTATGGATTGCACCTTAAATACGTAATGCCTCCTTTACGTATGTAATATATTTTTTTGCTTATGTAACACATGAAATTCGATCGTTGCAACTAATCATTTTGATATCTTATTGAACGTTTGAAAGATCTTTGTTTTCTCTTGATTCTCTTACGTATGTAACAATTTCCCTTGCATATGTAATGACCTTCTTGTGTACGTAATCATCCTTTGTGTATGTAAATCTTGGTCTAGAGCAATACAATAGCTTATGTTTCCATTATGAGGCATTCATACGTACGTAACAATTTCATTGCATACGTAAGGTGTGCCTTACGTGCGTAGGCCTCTTCCCTTGCGTAAGTAATGGCTTTCTAGTGAATTCTTTTGCTACTCCGAGCCTTCTTACATGATCAATTCGAAGTCTTGTGTGCATAACATGGCTATCTTAATTGTTTTCATATTTTGTTGATTATCATCAAAACTTAAAATGATCTTAATGTTGATCACCCATGATCTAACAATATTGAGTAGTCCTCATTTGGCATGGACGTCTCGAGAATAAGTCCTATTTAAATTAGAATTTTCAATATTTATTTAATTATTGAACCATCGAATAAAGTAATAAATTCTTATTGGACTTAGATTTATATTCCAACGAGCTTGTGAATATTACGCTTGTACATTTCTAATGTACAAATAAGGATAATTTTGGTCATAATGAATCCAATTAATATCTTCCAACAATTTTTGAAAATACCTCAGATTATTAGAGATCCCTAGTCCTAATTGGATTGGGGTATATAATTGTTTTAAGAGATTTTTGCACCTAGAGGCGTGTTAATTTAGCCTTACTAGCTGAAGCACTGTCGTTCCCAACCTTGCCAACCACTAATCATATTTCTCCTAAACACTAGTCATCTGTCTATTGGTGTAATTGTATCTACTTTCAATTAAAAATATTTTGGAAATATCTTGCTTGTTATATTACCCTACTGACGGGGTAAACTTGCTCTTCATACCATAGAGGCATGGCCCGAAGTTTCATAGGAACTACTCAATTTTATCTTGTAAACCGTACAACTGAACAAAGGAATCTCCATTAATTATACAGTTCAAAAGATCAGTAATTAGGAATTCAAAACAATGGTAAAAGAGAAGCAACAAGAAGTACTATGGGTGGGCATTTAAGCCCGAGCCCGGCCGGTCCAAAATCAGGGTCTGGATTGGGGTTTTTAGCCCGTATAGACGGGCTAGACTCCAAAAAGTGGCCCGTGAAAAATTCCAGGCCGAGCCTACGTTTGCCTAAAATTGGCCCGGCCTAGGGTATAATAAGTTACTACTACTGCCTTTCATCCCCTCCCCTTCGTTTTGCATTCAACTTAATATTGCCCTAGCACCCACCTACAGACATTCCCTTCCTCTCCGCCTCTCTCAATCTCTCAGTCTCGCCATTCCCTCTCTCAATCGACACTCTCTACCCTCTGTATCACCTTCCTCCGCCACCCTCTATCTCGTCTTCCTCCGCCATGCGATGGTCTATCACTCACATCCAAGTTCTTAGCCTCTGCCACCAGTCTCCTCATCTTCCTCATCCTCTCTCTCTGTTTTCTCTTCACTTTCTGCTCTCACTCCTCCACCGGCAACCACCTCCACTACGATGTTGTAAGTGTCCTCGAAAACTCCAATCTTTTCTGCCTTTTATTTAATGGATATTGATTAAAATTCTGCAATTTTGATTGAATCACTCACATTCGTGGGGAGTGATTGCTGCAAGCAGAGATGGGGATGAAAGAAACTAGTAGGTTTGGGAGGATTTATGTTAGAGAGAAAAAAGAAGAGAGCTTGAGTTCAAGAGCTATGGAGGGTAAAGCAGTGAGAGAAGATGAAGAAGAATGCCTTGTTTTTGGAACCATTTTGAAGAGGTGAAGTTGTTTCGTTATGGACTTGGGTGAGGGATTTGGTCAGAGTAGATCTGCAATTCATTGGGGGATGCAGGACGAGGTTGGAAAAAACCAGTGGGGTTGGTATTAAGAAACGATGCAAACTAAAACGACGACGTTAGCCCAGCTCAGCCCGCCTATTGGGCCAAGCACCCAGCCTGGTCAACTAGGCTGAAAAAACATGCCCCCAACCCGGTCCGGCCCGGCCCGACCTATGCCCAACCCTAACAAGAACTGACCTTGTAGTTCTCGGTGATCCACACTCGCTGAGCATATGGACACGTATAGCATATATACAACCTTTTCAACAGGTAAAAACATATGTAAAGCTAAGTTAATAAATAATGGTAGAATTAGAGAAAAGTAGCCGTTATTATACATAGAAATATCATTTAAAAAAACAATAGAACATAAATCTCCACTAAGATTATAATTTTTTTGAAAAATTAAGAAATAGATAAATTATTTGTGAGCCGTAACATATGTTATTTTATTTATGTCTAATTCCACAGTTTAGGCGGATATATAAAAGCAATGCATGCTCATTATGAAAAATGTAATATGATAAAAGAAAAGAAAATGACAGTTTAGGCGACAGAATCGACCATATATAATGAGAATGCCCCAATTCAAGAGGCAAGGCCGACCATATATAATGAATAAAAATATAAAAATGGAAGAACACTTGTATTGTACATAAATTTTTAAAAATAACATACTTATGACATACAAAGTCCTTGTATATAATTTGGAGATATAATTTTGATTATAGATTTTTTGCTCTCTAGCATATAGGTATGGATCTTAGCACATGGGAAGCCTAAACTAAGGTGAAGAATTCTAGTAAAAAACTATCTGCCCTGAATGGTTGGAACCTCCTCCTATATATAGAAAGAGTCGAGATCAATTTTGAAGTTTTTGAACAATGGTATAGTGTCAGCTACAATGGTTTACAATGATCTTTCTTGATAGCTACACCAGCGTATTGTGCTCCTTTTCTAATAACTACAATGATGTCTACAGTGTCTTGTCAGGAGTCTATGTCTACTACAATTTGACAACTGCAATGATCGGTTGATGTCCATAGTGACAACTACAATAATTCTGTGATCGCCATTATGATTGTTGCACTGTCTTGTTGATGTCAACAATAATTTTTGTATTTTATCTTTTTCCAATAATGCTATAGTATAATTGGTCTTCAAATTTTTAAAATTGTGTACCTGCAACTTGAAAGGATAAGTTCAAAATATTTTGTTCCCTAGTTTTTACCTAACTAGTATTTCTACTTAGCAAGGTAAATACTCTATCTCTCTCTCTCTCTCTCTCTCTCTCTCTTGTACAATGTCATGCTATGGGGAAGGTAAGATATCATATCAATCATCTTCATTGTCATTGGCCAACTCGACAATACGTTCAGAATTGGAAGTTGATTGTGTAGTTTTTGACTGTATCTGTAAAATCTATTCCATAATGGCCCGATAATTTCTTTATTTAGCTGGGCTGCAAGAAGGGCTTTAGCATGTTAGTTTTGGGCTAAAAATGTAGAGTTTGAAGGCCTTATTGGAGTAGCCTTTGGAGTTTTGTTGTTTGGCTTTGATTTTGGATCCATGCTTCAACTACTTGTTTGAAAATTTTGTTCATAGCCAAGAACTTGTTCCACCACTTGACTTTGAATCACTTGGATAAAGTGAGTAAGCCATTTTGTGTTTGGTGTTCAACTTTCCAGACAAATACCCATGGCACAAAAAACTTTGAACAAAAAAAGAAGAGCAAAGAAAGTGCTTCTCTTTCATTGCAGTTACTATAATGTTTTTGTAAGAGTTATAATAATTCTTTGACCTCTAGCAGGAAAATTTCATTGATGAACCCAAAAGTCTTCCACCATTGGACAAACCAATAAGGAGTTTCAGAAGAACTGAAATTTTTAAAGTAGAATAGCCATGGGTGAGTGTAGTTCTAGTTTTGAATGTAAAAAGCATTATATCATGCTTGTTGGTAATTTCAGTAATTGAATGTTAAGGAACGAGTTACCCTAGTTTGAAAAGAGACTGGTAATCAGTGCAGAACATGAAGATCTTGTCCCTAATTATTTTGTAAAACTTCTTCAACAAATTTGCAATTAGTGCGAAGAAGAAAGTTCTTATTAAGTAAATTGCTTTGAAATTTATGAAATGCATTTAACAATGGAAAGTATTTCCTTTTTTAAGGTAGAGTAATTTTGATAGTTGTCATTCCAGTGTCCTAATGTATATTGAACTATTTGTTCTCTACTATTTTGAACCTATAAATATGCCACCATATTGGCTATATGTAAACAAGGAATTTCTAAGACTTTTGTTTTTATTTGGCAGACTAGTCTAGACTGTTCTTCTAATCATGGAGGTGGTTTCTTTTTTAACCTATCATGCAAGGGTTTTGTTAAGCAGAGGTTAATGAGCTTTCAATTGGTGTAATAGTACATTGACTTGTGTAATGTGCAAGTAACTTTACCTGTATTTGGAATAGAGAAATCTTTGATTTGGAGATAACCAATCCATTTTTCTTAACCATAGAAGACAAAATTCTAGGATGCTTGAAGTGTTAGTCAATTGACTGAGAAAAAACTAAGACACCATCTATATAACCAATACAAAAATGTGAAAATGGGTTGAAGATATCATTCATCATCCTTTGGAATTTAGAAGGGGCATTTTTTTACTCCGAAATGCCTTACTTTCCATTCATATTGGACAAATGGTTAGTGAAAGTAGTTCTATATCTATGTTTTGGTGAAATTGGATTTTATATCAAATTTTGAGAAGATGAAAGTGGAGTAAACATTTTGTAACAAATCAGTTTTATTTGGAATTGGATATCTAATCTGTTTAAGGGCTTTGATTTATAAGAAGGAAATTACTTTACCAAAAATGTGTTTGCAATTTCAAATACATATTAGTGGTTACACCACTATCAAATCATACAATAGCTGATTTCATAAATCAATGTGCAAAATGAAATAATAAACTTTTATTCCATAGGGATACAAATTCAGCAGAATGTTCATTTTTGGAAAAGTAATTTCCTTCTTATAAATCAAAATACTAGCATTAGAAAATAATAAAAAATTAATTCAAAAATACTGGGTATTACATACTTTCTCCCTAAAAAAAATTTGTTCTCGAATTTCTAGACAAAC
>CAODLS010382387.1:0-22346 GCA_948243855.1 Flueggea neowawraea
TTCAAGACAGCCTCCTCCCTGCTTCCATTGCCTCCCTCAATCTAGGACGTGAGTTGGTTCTTCTGCTACTCTATTCAAATTTTAATTGTCGTTTTAATAATAATTCACCCGCTACACACTTTTTGAGTCATCTTAGAGGAGCTAGAGGTGTGTAGGGCAATTAACGTGTAGGGCCATCTTAAATGGGTTGACATGTTAACAGATTAGTCATCTCTGTAGAAAAAAAAATCGCCTGCTTCTTCTGTGCAGGTTTGTGTTCCAGCAGTTGCAAATTAGTTTATTTTAACTGGATAAATTGATTTTATGCCTAGTTTTTTCTCATTTGAGTCTGTTTTCGACCATTAATGATTAATGAAATTCTATTTTATTTTAAAAAAAAACTATTCACAATTTTAATTATCGATGAAAAAATTTGTATCACCCTATTAAAATCTATAATTATGTCTTTTATATCCATATACACCAACAATCTTATATATTTATAATATCCCCATATTTATTATAATTAGAGGTTCTTTAAGAATTGATTATGAAACATAACATATTGGTAATAAATAACTTACTAATTTATAAGTTAGAACATGTTGACCATTCTTTGATTCCACCGTCTTTTTTAAATTATTATATGCCGAAACCTTTTCTTTTTATTTGAACATGCCAAAACCTTTTCTTTATTTATGTAGAAATCATACTTAAAATTATCTAAATTTAAGTATATACTTAATATAATTGTATTGTAACATGAATAGGCAGACAATGAAACTATAGATATAAAATATGAAATTAAATATATGACTTAAGTCGAGACAAATACTCTTATTTTAATTTAAATCAGTTTTTAAAATTGTCAATAACAATTTATGAAACTATCTGTATAAGTGCATTAAAGTAAACATAATTTAATAAAATAATTTAATTTAATCTCATTGTTTTTTTTGCAATCAAGTGTCCCTGTCAATATGCAAGTTCTGTGACATTTATTTTCTCAATGAGATTTTTTTTTCTATTTTAGTATATCCAATTTGTTTTGGTTTATGTCCACTTCTTTTTGTTCTTAATGTCTTCAATTGTGGTGTCTTTTTTCCCCCATTTCTCGTACTATAACTCTCACAGTATCTTTGTTCAATAAGCATTTCCCAAAGAATGCTTCAAAAGTTTGGATCAATTCGAGGATTTAGAAATTTTTAGATTTGTCTAAAAATTTAGAAAATTTATAATAACCGATCCACCTAGTTTTCAAAAAAATAATTTATATTAACCGATCTTTGTGATTCAAATTTGTTAATTGCTTTACTCATTTATTATCTCTGAGCAGGTTAATATTATTTTAGCTGGTTTGACGCCCACCAAGTTTGGCGCCGTTACTAGGACTGGAGTTCAAGATTTTGTTTATTTGCTTTACTATTAATCTTTTCTCTTTGTTGCATGCGTTTTTCTTTGTCTGTAGATAGTTTTCTGTGCAATCCTGAGACAGAGAAGACTGCCAAACAATTGAGGAAATAATCTAGATTTCACCGAGCACAAGCTTCTAGTTCTGCGACTTTAGTGCCTGAACCGACTGAAAGCACTACTGTAACTAACACTGATCCTTTGACCAAAACAGAAATGACTGACAACAACAATAACAATGCCAAACCTGTTGTACAAACTCCACCTGCTGAACAAACTCTGAAAGACTTAGCCACTCCACTAGTTGCTTAACAGCGATTGTACATTCAGTATCAACCTTTGGCTGTTCCATTTGAGTTGAAGTCAAGGTTGATTCAGCTTTTGCCCAGGTTTCACAGTGTGGAGAATGAGGATTTGAATAAACATCTTAAGGAGATTCATATTGTTTGCTCCAATTTTATTCCTCAGTGTACTCCAGAAGAACAGATCAAACTAAGGGCATTCCCCTTTTCATTGACAGACTAGGCAAAGGAGTGGTTGTTTTATTTGCCACTAGGTTCGAATGATACGTGGGTTGATATAGTCCGTTGTTTCTAGACAGGTTTTTCCCAGCTTCCAAGGTCGCCAACTTAAGAAGAGAGATTTGCAGTATCAAGCAGAGAGATACCAAAACTCTGTATAAATATTAGGATAGATTAAAATGACTTTGTGCGAGTTGTCCTCAACAACGTATTTCTTATCAACTTTTGATTCAATATTTTTATGATGGTCTTCTACCATTAGAGAGAAGGATGTTAGACGCAGCTAGTGGTGGTGCAATCATTAGTAAGACATCTAGGAAAATTCGGGAATTGATTTTGGTCTTGGCTGCAAACTCAGAACAATTTGGTTCTATGGTCGAATCCACTTCAAGACATGTTAATGAGGTAAACACTAAGCCTTCTGATTCAAGACTTGATGATATGACATCTTTGTTGCATCAAACTATAGCCATGGTAAACAAGCTGGTCGTTATTCAAAGGCAATCAGTTCAAAGAGCACAAGTATGTGGGATTTGGGGTGTTCAAGAGCATCCCACAGATGCGTGTCCTTCTTTACAAGAGGATGATGTTGTTAAAGTTAATGCATTAAGAGTTTATGTGTTGAATGAATGGAAGAAGTATGACCCATATGCTAGTACATACAATCAGGGATGGACAGATCATCCGAATTTAAGATATGATAATAGTGCTAAAAAAAATTCAACTCCCAAGAATCAATCTACAGGTACCAACAAATGCCGGGGCGTGATAGGTTGCAAGGGTTGGAAGAAATTGTGAGATCATTGGCGGTTTCCACACAACAACTTCAAGTATCCATACAAAAATTTCAGTGAACAATAGAGGCGAGTATTTCTAAAATCAAGGATCAACTTAGGAAGTTGACTACCTTTGTTAACAAGCTTGAAAACAAAGGAAAGTTGCATTCCCAGCCTGATATCAACCTAAGACAGAATGCTAGTGCTATTGCCCTTCAAAGCGGAAAGGAAATTTCAAGTGTAGAAAAAACAACATCATTACGACATAACCACGCCGTAACCACTGAAATAGAAGCAGTAGTTCCAAAGAACGTGCCAGTGATTGTGAATCTTGAAAATCCACCTTTCCCACATAGATTGGCAAAGAAAATGAAGTTCTTAGGATGATCAAAAAGTGGTGGAAACAATAAAGAAGGTTGAGATCAACATTCCTTTGCTCACAACAATTAAGCAAGTACCAAGATATTACAAGTTCTTAAAGGAGTTGTGCACTGAAATCAATAAACTGAAGGGAAATGAAAGAGTTCATATGGGAGAAACCGTCTCAACAGTGCTCCAAAAGAAAATGTCTATTAAGGAAAAAGACCCAAGTATGTTTACTATCTTTTGTAAGATAGGCAATTTTGGAATTAAAAAGACTATGTGTGATTTAGGTGCATCTATTAATTAAGTGCTTTTATCTGTTTATTCTACATTGAATGTTATACCTTTGAAGCAAAATGGTGTAGTATTGATATTGAATGGTCGTTCTAGTGTTTTTCCTTATGGTATTTTGGAGAATGTTTTGGTGCAAGTGAACGAATTAGTTTTTCTTGCAGACTTTTATGTGTTAGACATAGAGGATGATGGAACTCCTAGTTCGTGGTTGCAACTATTAGCAAGACCACTATTGAAAACAACTCGAACAAAGATAAACGTGCATGAAAGGACCTTGACTATGGAGTTCAATGGTGCTAGGATTAAATTCAGTAACAACGAAGTCATGAAGCATCCTAATGATTTTCCTCTATTTTTATGTTAATTGTACTGACCCATTAATAGAAAAATTTTTGGAGTTGCATGTTGAAGATTCTTTGCAGGTTGTATTAACTGAAAGCATTACAGAGAAGAACCTAACAGAATTGGATGCAACTTGGGCGTTGTCGTCGTCCCTTCAACACATTGTCTATGATTTGCAGGTCGTACTTGCACTTTCTGCTATGACAATTTTTATCAATGACTGCTTTTGAGAATAAACTTGTTCTTTGCATCATCAAACCACCTAAAATTGAACTGATAATATTATATGAGCATCTAAAATATGTTTTCCTCGGTGAGTCTAATACACTTTTTGTTATTATTTCAAACAAACTCACCTTGTAGGAAGAAGCAAAACTAATTCAAGTTTCGGAGACAACAAAGAGGCAATTGGGCGGATTGTTGTTGATATCAAAGGTTTGAGTTCTTCTATTTGTCTGCATAGGATATTGTTAGAAAATGACTATATAGATTATAGGAATTTGAATGCTACTACACGTAAGGATCATTTTCCACTTCCTTTTATCGACCAAATGCTAAAGTGTCTAGCTGATCAAACTCACTGCTGAATAACTATATAATTATAAGGAATTTTATTATAGTGTTGTTTAATTAAATAAACTATAATTGATTTAATCAAAAAGTCTCTGAATAATTAGAAATCAACTTTTTGATCTTTGTCTTAGGCTTTATAAACTGAAGGTTGCTGTTATTGGGTGACGGATTTTAAGGCAAGTTTAATGTCTGTTTTCTTTTATGAGAAGAATGCATATAATATGAAATGTTATTCTTTTGTCCTTTTTTTTGAATATGATGGTTGGATGATGTTTGTAATTGTGCATTTGTATGATTAATAAAAGATTTTTCTTAACTTTTTATTTTAGTATTGTTTAATTTAAAAAGTTGTTATTTAACTAATCAAAACTACACTAAATAAACTAGAAATCAACTTTAAAAATAATCACAACTGAATTTAACTGATTGTTAAAGTTTAATTAGTTTAAGTTTAGATTCAGCAACTACTAATAAACTGAAAATAAACCTTTTTTAAGACAAGTAAATCAATCGAGTAATCTCAGTGTTTTGTGATTTACCGTTTTGTGTATCAGTTCATAACCACATCATATATCAACTATCAGTATTCTATATGTCATTGTATATTTTGAATTTCTATGTATAAGAACACATGTATTTTCTTCTATAATTATTATTTTATGTTTTCATAAGTTTAAGTTAAAAAACTAGAAATAAACTAAAAGTAAACCAATTCAATAAAACAATAATGAAATAAACTAAAAGTAAACCAATTCAATAAAACAATAATGAAATAAACTAAAAGTAAACCAATTCAATAAACAATAATGAAATAAATTAAAAGTAAACTAAATCAACAATCTGAGTGCTATGTTTTTTTTTGTTCATCATCTAAGCATATATATTTTTGAGATATTATACTCTTCACTCAGTGTGTGGTATATTCTTGCATGTTTTTTTGTTGTGTCCTCGACAATTCCCGCATTTGTGTCCCTTTTTGTTTTCGGTTTTTTCCCCCGAGTCTCCTCTTCTTTGGTCTTCCACAGGTTGTATTTTTGCATGTGGTGGTAGTCAGTCGCGGCCCCGGTCGACCCCACCGGTGACACCTCCATGTACCCCCCATCTCCACCCCCACCGGAGCTGAAGTCGTCCCCCCAACCTAGCGCTGCAATTCTTGCTCATCGTACCCCCAGCAATCTGTTCTTATTTCTTTTTGTTTTTAATGAAAGCAAACGACACGTCGTTCTCTATTGAATGACGTGTCGTTCTGAGGCAAGTTTTTTTTTTTAAAAACGAAAGGATTGTCCTTTCCCCTTTCATTCTCTTCGACAAAACCAGACTAGACCCCTCTTTAATTCTTCCCTGTTGCGCCCGCAACCCAGTCTTCGCCCAACCAAGGAAGTCGCCGTCTTTCATTCCCAAACCATCGTTGTCTCCGCCACTGCGTCCGTGCCGCCGATAAGGTCGTCGTCTTTGTTGCCTTGTTCCTTTCAAGTTTAAACTCTTTTTTAATTAGATTTGATTAATTAGCTTGTTCCTTGTTGCAGTGCCTTTCCTTCTCTTCCAGAACCAGAATTAGTTGGATGAGCTGAGACTATTGAGTTGAATTCCAGACTTTCAATAACCCATTTCCGCGCCGGCGGTATGGATTCCTTCAGTAACCCATTTTTTTCTTTTAATTTCAGTTGAGTTGAGTTGAGTTGTTAGATGAGTTGGATTGGTTGAGTTTTTAGATTGAATTAGATGGATTGTTGAGTTGTTGAAAATTGTGAATTTTTGAATAGTTGAGAATTGTGAATTGTTGGATTGTCGAGTTGGTGAATTAACATTTCCTTTGAACTCGTGTTGTTCATGCTCAATCGTGTTGTTCCTGCTTTGGATGATATTCAGTATGCAACTTTTGATCATCAATTGAATTAATATTTCAGTTTGCAACTTTTGATCATTAATTGAATTAACATTTCCTTTTAACTTGTGTTGTTCCTGCTTTGGCTGCTTATAGTGAAAAAATTGAGCATGAAGACATTGATGCTGTTCGTCCTATGGATTTGATGTGGCAATTCCAGGTGTGTATGCGTGTGTAGTAGCTAATTTGCTAATGCTTTGTGTCCTTTAGCAACTGCTAATTTCTTTTAGTGTCAGCGTGTGGATTCAAATTTTATTTTTCTAAGCATAAAATCTTCATTTGGTTTTTCTCCACTTTTATAGGAAAGATCCAACAGGGCGAAAGCCAAGGCTAAAACGAAAGGTGAGTTTTTTTTTTAATTAAGTGGGTTACTAATTTTTAATTGAGTCAGTTGCTTGTTTGAAAGGTGAAAACTTTCAGAATTAAAGGGCGAAGTATGCTTAGTCTATTCAATATGTTCAGAAATTATACCTAATGATTTCATAAAGATGTTTTTCAATAATTTTACCCTAATTTCTTCAATTTTATACAGTCAAAGGTTCTCAAATTGCACTTGGATTTGGAGCTGCATATACTTACATAAAATCTTTTGGAATTCCCAAGTTTGGCAGCGCAAGTGATAGAACTCAACAATCAACATTATGCTGTCTTCGGATAATGATTTGCAGCCATGTAATTTCTCGTGAATAATCATTTTTCGCTTTTGGCCATCATCAATGCTCAATCGCTATGCTTGTGTTGAATTCAATTGTCTTCATGCTCAATCAGTATACTTGTTGCAAACAATTTTCATTTTAGTCAATCTTAGTTCGACTCCACGTCCGGACATGTCTGGATCCGCCACTGGTGGTAGTACTACTATGTTTTTGATTTCTTCTAGTAATTCCCACTATTCTTGTGATGGAACTGGATGGACACTTCCTCTATAAGTGGCTAACATTGTTTTTTTTTGTGGTAAATTGAGCAGTAGTCATAAGGTTGTTGGTGTAGTTTTCTAAGTGTAGTTGTTGCATAGGAGCATGACATTTCTTCTATTTGGAATCTGTTGCATGTGCATGTTTTTTTGCTGAAATCTACAGTATATATCTTTTGGTTGTGCAGGACACCAAAATTTTTCCATTGGACTCTTTGACCTGCATTTAATTAAAATAAGACAAATCTATTTTTTTTTTGTTTTGATTACACGTCATGGTTGGAATTTATTCACAAAGTTATTGTTGATGATAATTATATACTTAAAATAAGTCAATAGTAAACTATCAGTATTAATGAATAATATAGTATGAAATTACCTCTAGTTTCGTTGAGTTGTTGTAGTTGTTGTTTAGCATTTCTTGAGAATTTTTTGTTAAAACTATCATTGTATAGGTTGCTATTTTTCTATTTTGGACACTTCTTTCTTGTACCAACCCATGTAGGAAAGATATGAGTGTTGTCATTGGTAATTCTGTTGCTTTCATATTTGCTGAATTGAGTGACTCAGCTCTGTTTGATGCCATCATGTCAAATCTGTTAGCTTTGCAATATGCTCTAGTCCATTTCTCTTACCCAATTGTTGGTAGATATTTAGGTATCCATTTGTCAATTTTTCGAAGTTCATTCATGTGATAATTTAATGCTTTTTCTGTATATGCTCTTGCTACTCTAAAAAATGCATCCTGAATATTGCTTTCACTCTTTCTTTTTAAATGTTGTTTTGAGGTTGTTCCATAAGTGATACATAAATATTCCATGTGTCAGTTTTGGGAAAATTTTACTTACTGCTTTTTCAATGCTTGGATGTCTGTCTGAAATTATGCACAAACCTTCTCTTACACCAAAACTTTTTCTTATTTGTACAAAAAGCCACTCCCATGCATTGTCATTTCCGGAATCTAATGTGGATATTATCTTGCCACCAGTATCTTCTATTGTAGCTGTCAAAAGTGTTCCTTTAAATGAAGTTTTTAAAAAGGTTCCATCAACAACAATAATAGGTCTACAATATGCCCACTCTTTTATGCTTGCATTTATAGCCATAAGCATATTGAAAGCAGCAATCATCAAATGTTCACTTCAACCACTGATACTGGATTTGTCAATATCAACATATACATGAAACTAGGGATCATTCTATAAGAGTCAGATGCTTTACCTCTCACACTTTCCAATTCTTTTTCTCTGGATCTGTATGGTTTTTGGTAATCGATTGCAATTCCATGGTTATCTTTCAGATATTTATGTATGTCCTTTGGGTTTCATTTTCTGGTGGGATCCATGTACTTCGATATTATAGATTTTGAGATGATTTCTGATGTTGCTTGCCTTTGGAGATTCATTCTTTCTTCTAGTGGACATGTATGGATTTTATTGAATCTTTTTATTATGAACGAATTTGTTTTGCTTTTCCTTGCTGCTCTGAGCCTCCATTTGCAATTTTGGACGTAACAAACAAGTGTATACTTTCTGCAGCATGATTTTTCTATTTTGTATTGAAAGTTGTTTCTGATTGCATAGTAGCTCAGTACTGTTTTCATGGTATCTTTGTCCTTGTAAATCTGCCCAACTTCGACATCTTTTTGGTTTGTATCAAATATGATTTCATCTTCTTTGTGTGGTGTGTTTTTATATTCTTTATTACCTTCTACTTCGACTACTTTCTTGCCCAACAATCTGTCATATTCTATGATGTCTGTAACAACAACTTCCAATTGCTCTGTATCCACTGATTGTTGTAAAGTTACTGATGATTCATTCGGTATCTTTGCAAACTTGATTGAATTGATTTATGTGGGTTGATTATAACTTACACCATTTTATGATTTGTGTTTGTCCTAATAATGGCACTCCAAAGGGGCCAGAGTAAATTGAAGTTTTAAAGAGTTGTTAAAAATCCTTTGCAAATTTAAGCAAGCAATAAAATTTTTTTTAAACCAAAATCAAAATTAAATGCTGAAGTAATTAAACAATCAATGTACGCACAATATAATAAATATGAAGTAAGGTAAGGAGAGTAAGAAAAGAAAAAACAAAGTCTTGATTTATAGTAGTTCGATCTATTTTGATCTACGTCCACTCCTTGAGATCTACTAAAGTTTTTAAATTTATTATTTCTTCACTTGCAGGTGGAGGAAAATCGTTACACCTCTTGTTTTATAGGTTCAATAAGAAAATAGTTAAAGCATATTATTTTTGCGAGCTCAACTAAAAAACCGTCCATCTCTCTTATTTTTCTTAGAAATCAAAACAAGGAAAACCTAATAATTAGTTTTCTAATGCTCAACTAGTAAATTACTCTTCTTTTCAAGGCTCAACAAGAAAATATAACTATCCCTAAGCAAAAATCTTGCTTGTTACATATTTAACCCTTGATATAATGATTCAAACTCACACCAACCTAAACTATAATCGCAATTGAGATAATTTAAATGGGTAGAAATGTAGGAAAAAGAGAGAAAGTGAATAGCAAACTTGACAAATGTCTCTCTTGTTTATATTCAGATCTGGAACGTCTATTTATAGAAACTTAGTAGATAATAGCCGTTAAAAAATTCAAAGTAGCCGTTGGTCAAAGAGTTGGACGAGACCCACATGTGATTTACTATGCGTTCAAGACTCTTGACCTAGCACAAGCAAATTATTCTACAACTAAAAAGGAGATGCTTGTTGTTGTATTTGCCATGAAAAAATTTAGATTCTATTTGTTGGACACAAAAGTCATAGTGTGTTCGGATCATACTGCCCTTCAGTACTTGATGAACAAAAAGGATGCTAAACCAACATTAATTCGATGGGTTTTGTTATTGCAAGAGTTTGATATTGAGGTTAGAGACAAGAAAGATGCTGAAAATTTGGTTGTTGACCATCTTAGTAGACTTCCCAATGCACCAGAGAAGGATAATGAGATCTTTGCAGAGTTTCCTAATAAACACTTGTGCGCGTTAACTACGGCATGACCATGGTTTTTAGCACCTGTCATAGTTAACGCGTACATATGTTCATTAGAATACTCTGCATAGATCTCATTATTCATCTCTGGTGCATTAGCAGTCTACTGAGATGGTCAACAACCAAATTTTTAACACCATTCTTCTCTATAACCTCAATATCAAACTCCTGCTACAACAAGACCTATCGAATTAATCTTGGTTTAGCATCCTTTTTGTTCATCAAGTATTGAAGGGCAGCATGATCCGAATACACTATAACTTTTGTGCCCAACAAATAGGATCTAAATTTTTCCAAGGCAAATACAACAACAAACATCTCTCTCTCAGTTATAGAATAATTTGCTTATGCTTGGTCAAGAGTCTTGGATGCATAGTAAATCACATGTGGGTCTTGTCCAACTCTTTGACCAACGGCTACTTTGAATCTTCCAATGGCTATTTTCTACCAAGTAGCTGTAAATAGACGTCCCAGATCAAAAGAGAAACAAGAGAGACCTTTTCCAAGTTTACTATTCACTTTCTCTCTCTTCCCAACATGCGATCTTTAAAGAGTTAAGCTCTACACACATAGTAAAAGGCCAACACACGTAAACGAGCTTCAGATGTGGACAAATCTGATATAGTCGTTATGATAGTCCTCGGAATTTGAATATTCTCTGACACTTGTGCTGATCAAAGGTGTGATCTTGGAATGGTATCCGACAACTTATGCAGAAGAGGGAGCTAAGCACGCAGATGTTTGAGCCAACACACATTGATAGAAGGCTAAGCACGTAGATGCTGATTCACACAAGGCAGTGACCACTGGACTTCAGACAAAGCATGTATACTTGTAAGCAAAGCACATAGAAATCAATTGGATCAAAGGAATGCGCACGTAGATTGTGGCTACACACATAAAAGGTTGTGACATCATTACCAAATGATAGGTTGCATTTCATGCATATTTTATATTGCATTTCATGTTTGTTTTGCATGGTAAACTGTTATTATTTATGTGTTTTTATGTTTTGTTTGTTTCTTTGGTTGTTTAGGTGAAAGGTTGGTGAAACGTAAAGAAATGAAGCTATTTTGATAGAAGGTGCGAGGATTGGGCTGACTTAACGTGCTAAGGCAAGTGGGCCTTGGGATTTGAATCTTGTGGACGGAGCTGAAGGCTTTTTTTTTTACATGGTTTTTACTACTAGAACAATACATTAACATTATTATTATTATTATTATTATTATTTTGGTATCTATTTTATAAGAGAATTAGGTTTTTGATAAGAATACATATTTAAACCTATCTTCTCCTTATTGGCTACTCTCTCGAGACATACATGCATATTTTGGCTAGACTGCTTCTTTTTTTATTTTGGCTCTCTCTGGTTAAGATATTTTTGAAGTTCAATCCGTTGAGGTTATGAAAATATTTTTTTTATTGTTATTAAGTTATTCTAATATTTGTTCAATTTCGGTGCTTGAGTTCTTTTATTATTGTTTGTGTTGATTGCATGATTAGGCCAGTTGTGTGATTGAATGAACAATATATTGCTAATTATGATTAACTGAGCGGTTCTCGTTAGTCTTAATATAGGTAGCGAATAACTTGAATGAATGTGGTTGGACAACTTTCAGTGTTATGGAATTGAATGATCTAGTTTAAATCATTTACGGCGTTACCTTGTCACTGGTTAGGAAAAAGGGTCTTTTTAGCTCTTACTGCTGCCATAGATTAAACCTTGTCAGGGTGTCCTGGGGGTTGTCTAATTGGTTAGGAAAATAGTTTGCAGGGCATCCCGGAGCTATCGAATAGGTAAAAAGAGATTGGTTGTTTGAGTGTATCACCGGTAACTATAACATTGTCTATTTGAATGCTTGATATTAATTTTTAGTGTCTATGATCAACCGATTGGATTGAACTAAGAAATACCTTGGGTAGACTTTCATCATTATTATTTTTCTCATCATTTTTATTGCTGCAATTTTTATTATTTTCTTCATTGCAAAATTTAATTTTGTTGATTTGCATTCTTGATTTTATTTTTAATTTCTACAACTCTATTTCATTTATGTTCTCGGTGAATAAATAATTCTTAATCGATCTCTGTGGTTTGACCATGTTTACCACTTTACTCATTTATGTTCTTTGAACAGGTTAATTTTATTTTGGTTGGTTTGACAACCACCAAATTTGGCGTCATTCCCAGGGGCCGGTGTTCAACATTTTGTTTATTTGCTTTACTATTGATCTTCTCTATTTGTTGCATGCCTTCTTCTTTGTCTGCATATAGTCTTCTGTACGATGCTAAGATAGAGAAGATTACCAAACAGTTGAGGAAAGAAGCTAGACTTCGTAAAGCACAAGCTTTTAGTTCTGCAAATTCAATGACTGAACCAACTGAAAGCGTTGTTGTTACTGACACTGATCCTGAGACAAAATAGAAATGACTGACAACAACAATAACAACTTTAGACCTGCTATACAACCAGCGACTCCACCTGCTGAACAGACTTTGAGAGACTTAGCCGCTCCAGTCGTTGCTCAACGACCATTGTGCATTCAGTATCAACCTTTAGGTGTTCCATTTGAGTTGAAGTCAGGGTTGATTGAACTTTTGCCTAGGTTTAACGGTGTGGAGAATGAGGATCCGAATAAACATCTTAAAGAGTTCCATATTGTTTGCTCCAGTTTTATTCCTCAGGGTATTCTAAAAGAATAGATCAAAATGAGGGAATTCCTTTTTTCATTGGTAGACCGGGCAAATGAGTGGTTGTTTTATTTGTCACCGAGTTCGATTGATACATGGGTTGATATGGTTCAGTTGTTTCTAAAGAGGTTTTTCCCAACTTTTAGGGCCGCCAACTTAATAAAGGAGATTTTTAGTATCAAACAGAGAGATACTGAAACTTTGTATGAGTATTGTGAGAGATTCAAACGGCTTTTTGCGAGTTATCCTCAACATGGTATTTCTGATCAACTTTTGATTCAATATTTTTACGATGGTCTTCTTCTAGTAGAGAGAAGGATGTTAGATACAGCTAGTGATGATGCAATCATCAGTAAGACACTAAGGGAAATTCAGGAATTGATTTCGATCATGGCTACAAACTCACAACAATTGGGTTCTAAGGCCCACTTCAAGGCATGTCAATGAGGAAAACAATAAGCCTTCAGATTCAAGATTTGATGATATGACCTCTTTGTTGCATTAGACTATAGTTGTGGCAAACAAGCTAGTCGTCAATCAAAGGCAATCAATTCAAATAGCTCAAGTGTGTGGGATTTGTAGTGTGCAAGAGCATCTCACGGATGCGTGTCCTTCCTTGCAAAAGGATAATATTACTGAAATTAATGCATTGGAAGGTTATGTGTTGAATGCATGGAAGAAGTATAACCCATATGTTAGTACATACAATACGAGATAGAGGGATCATCCGAATTTAAGGTGTGGGAATAGTGCTCAAAATAATTTAGCTCCTAAGAATCAAACCGCAGCTCTTCAAAATATTTAGTACCAACAAATGTCACACCCTGATAGGTTGCACGAGGCAAGTATTTTTGAAATTAAGGATCAACTTAGCAAGTTGACTACCTCTATCAACAAGCTTAAAAATAAAGGAAAGCTGTCTTCCCAGCCTGATATCAACCTAAGACAGAATGCTAGTGCCATTTCCATTCGAAGTGGAAAGGAAATTCCAAGTGCAAAAAAACTGACATCATTACGGCATAACATGCCATAACCACTGAATCATGAGCGGTAGTTCCAAAGAACATGCCAATGATTGTGAATCCTGAAAAGCCACCTCTCCCACATAGATTAACAAAGAAAAACAAGGTCTTTGATGATCAAGAAGTGCTGGAAATATTGAAAAAGGTTGAGATCAACACTCCTCTGCTCACAGCGATTAAGCAAGTGCTAAGATATTACAAGTTCTTAAAAGAGTTGTGCACTGTAATGAATAAACTGAAGGGAAATGAAAGAGTTCATATAGGAGAAACGGTCTCAACAGTGCTCCAAAAGAAAATGCCTATCAAGGAGAAAGACCCAGTTATGTTTCCTATTCCTTGTAAGATAGACAATGTTGGAATTGAAAAAGGCTATATGTGATTCAGGTGCATCTATTAATTTAATGTCTTTATCTGTTTATTATGTATTGAATGTTGGACCCTTGAAGTAAAATGGTGTAGTATTGACATTGGCTGACCGTTCTAGTATTTTTCCTGAGGGTGTTTTAGAGGATGTTTTGGTGCAGGTGAATAAATTAGTTTTTCCTGTAGACTTTTATGTGCTAGACATGGAGGATGATGGTGCTCCTAGATTGAGGTTGCTACTATTAGGAAGGCCATTCTTCAAAACAGCACGAAAAAAGATAGATGTGCATGAAAGGACCTTCATTATTGAGTTCGATGGTGTTATGGTTAAATTCAGTATCAACGAAGCCATGAAGCATCCTAACGATCTTTCCTTTATTTTTGTTGTTAATTGTACTGACTTATTAACAAAAAAAATTTGGATTTGTATTTTGAAGATTCTTTGCAAGTTGTTTTAAACCTGATAGAACTGGATGCAACTTAGGTGTTGTCGTCGGCCCTTCATCACACTGTATATGATTTACAGGCCGTACCTGCACTTTCTGTTGAGACAAAAATTTTGTCAATGACTGCTTCTGAGAATAAGCTTATTTATTCCATCATTAAGCCACCTACACTTAAACTGAAAACATTACTTGATCATCTGAAATATGTTTTCCTAGGTGAGTCTAATATACTTCCTGTTATTATTTCAAATAAACTCACATTGCAGGAAGAAGAAAGACTAGTTCGAGTTCTTAGAGACAATAAAGAGGCAATTGGGTGGACTATTGTTGATATCAAAGGTTTGAGTCCTTCTATTTGTATGCATAGAATATTATTGGAAGATGATTGTAAACCTTGCAGGCAATCATAGAGACATCTAAACTCGCCTATGATGGAGGTGGTGAAGAAGGAAATTCTTAATATTCTCGATGTCGGTGTGAAATATGCGATCTCAAATAGCAAATGTCTAAGTCCAACTCAGGTTATTCCTAAAAAGACTGGTATTGCAGTAATCTATAATGAACAAGGTGAGTTAGTTCCTACCCAAATTCCTAATGGTTGGCGTGTTTGTATAGATTATAGGAAGTTGAATACTACTATACGTAAGGATCATTTTTCACTTCCTTTTATCAACCAAATGCTAGAGCGTCTAGTTGGTTAAACTCATTACTGTTCTCTAAATGGATATTCAAGTTTTCACCAAATTTTGGTTGCTCTAGAGGACCAAGGAAACATAACATTCACATGCCATTTTGGCACATTTGCTTATAGGCGCATGCCTTTTGGTCTTTGTAACGCGTCTGTCATGTTTCAGAGATGCATGGTAAGTATATTTTTTGACTATATAGAGAATTTCAACGAAGTTTTCATGGATGGTTGTATAGTGTATGGAAATTATTTTACATCTTGTTTGGAAAATTTGAACAAAGTATTGAAAAGATGCATTGAAACTAACTTTGTGCTTAATTATGAAAAGTGTCATTTTGTTGTTGATCAAGGCATCATTTTAGGCCATGTTATCTCGGCTAAAGGAATAGAGGTTGATAAACCAAAAATTGATGTTATCAAGTCGTTACCTTACCCCACAAATGTATGGGAAGTTTATTCTTTTCTTGGTCATGCAAGTTTTTACAGGAGATTCATTAAAGACTTCTCGAATATTGTACATCCATTGAGTGAGTTGTTGAAAAAGGATGCAACATTCGAGTTTGATGATTCCTATAAAGTGGTTTTTGATGTTTTGAAAGAAAAGTTGATATCCACACCAATCTTGCAAGCTCCTAATTGGAATCTTCCTTTCGAGTTGATGAGCGACTCCTTAAACCATGCAATAGGCGTGGTTTTTTGACAAAAAGTTGGACAAGACCCACATGTGATTCACTACAAAAAAAATGACAGAATTGTGACCAACACATTTTGTTGCAAAAAGGGAGTTTTTGTCACAAAATTTGGTCGTAAAAACTATGGATGCAAAACAGTTTTTGCAACCAATTCGGTCGCAAGAAATTTTTCCGTTTCAACTGTAAGGACAAAGTCAACCATTTTTTTCTTGACAATTTAGCGACCAAATGGTTGCAACATTTTGTGACGCATTGGTTGCAAAAATCTTAACAGTTTGTAACAAATTGGTCTCAAAATTTTGCGACAAAACCGTTGCAAAAGTTTGTAACAAATTTGTCACTATATTTTGTGTTAATTCTGTATTTTTTATTATTTAATATAATTAAGTTATTTAACAAAAAAGAAAAAACGAAATGAAAATATTTAACATCTTAATTAATTTGAAAATTATATTAATTATTTAATATTTAAATGTGATAATATATTAAAAATATTTAATATTTTTTAGCTCTAAAAAATAATAAATAGATAAACCTATCTAATTATTCTTCTCATCGGACGTCAATATGTTAGGTAAAGGTGACCTGAAGCGTAGCTCAACTTGTAACTCTTTTTTGCCGTGAACTCCTTTTTCCGAATGGCATGAAGAATGTTATTGTACTGCTTAATAGCCAGCTTCCATCGTCTTTTGGAACCCCAATGTATTATACTTGTTGTTGATTATGTCTCGAAATGGGTAGAAGCAAAAGTTACTCGAACTAATGATACTAGAATTGTTGTCAACTTTTTGAAGGCTAACATATTTATCAGGTTTGACACTCCTAAAGCCATCACTAGTGATCGAGGTATCCATTTTTGCAATCGAGTGGTGGGAGCGTTGTTCAAGAAATATGGTATTACACATCGAATATCCGCCGCCTACCACCAACAAATGAATGGGCCAGCCGAGATGTCTAACCAAATTATCAAAGGCTTTCTTGAGAAAACCGTGAACCCAAATCGCAAGAATTGGAGTCAATATTTAGACGATGCACTTTGTTGTATGAGGATTCGTGTGAGAGAAATGAGGGAAAGAATGTTGTATGTGATTTATCAGGGAAATTACAACAATGGTGGATCGATGGTGGATTTTGTTGTTTAATTAATTTCAATGGATTTTAGAGAGGGATGTGGGACGGGTCTTGGCAGGCAGAGGGAGGGCGTGAGATTGTGCGGAAGCACTCACGAGAGAGAGAGGTGGAGAACTTTTTAGCGGCTTGAGTGTGGTGGCGTGGATTAAATTGGTTTCAAGCAGTAGAGAAACTGAAGCAAATGGTTTGGTGTGGTGGCTTGAATTTGCATTTTCAAATTGAAATGTTTTGAAAATTGAAATAGGTTTTTTAGATCTAGTTTTAGTTGTTAATGTGTTGCTTCTATATGAGTTCCATTGCAAGTTCAAATGTATGAGAAGAATTGACAAATTTTTTTCTCATTTACGGGGTGGGGAAGAGAAAAACATATTCGGGTCGGGTTTTGGATTTATTAACCCAATTGGCCACGTATGCACACCACGTGTTGGGTACTAAGACACATACAAGTATTTTTGTCTAGTTGGCATATTTTTTGGATAAAGTGAACGCATTAAATTTAAAAAACTCAGGAATGATTGTTTCATAACATTTTTTATTTTTGTGACCAAATTTTAACAAAGCTGAAACTTTTGTGACAGTAGAAATTATTAACCCCGTATAGTATCATATCTTTCCTTAATTTGCTCGCAACACTAGATGTTTCAATATTTTAACTTCACAATTATTTTATAATTTATTTCCTATTTAAGCACTAACACGCTTTTTTCTCTCTATTGTTTTCTTCCCTTTCTATTCACTTTAATTTCAAAAAAAAAATGAAAACTACTCCCACTATATTTTCTCTAGATCTTTCGTTTGATTTCTCCGGTTAGATTTGAGATTACCGGAGCTCAATCGTCGTCACCGCCATCGTTGCACTTGGTTTTCCTCTTCTTCGTCGTCACATTTAGTTCTCTTCTCCACCGTCGTCGCCCCAGAGATCCTATGTCGTCATATAAGAACGAACTTACGAGCTTAGATGTTTTTTCAGTGGGTACGAACTTACATGTTAGTGGTTTAAAGTCTCAGTCCATTTATCACTAATGCGTGCATATTATCCTCCAGATGCAATCAACGTTGTCCCGTCAACTCGGATTGTTGTCCCAACTGATCTCCAATTCCTTTCAAGAAGGTTGCATTATAGAATTGAATTGGCCGTTTTGGAATTCTGACCCATATACCTCTTACCTTCTTTATTGTATCGTATCACTTCCACCTTCACCTATGGTTTCGGAGTTCATGAGAGAAAACCCTCTTTATTCTAAGCGTAACCATTCAAGTTATTTATATACCAAGTTAATGCATCAAAACACTACAATAGAATTCTAAAATTTCAAATCAAAACTGCAAATTCTTACTTATTAACTAGGTTACATAAAGAACATGAAGGAGGCCTGAGAAACGCGGCCATGTACACAACCACACACTCTTTTATTTTCCATGTCCATATTACACTACTCATCAAGAAAAATTAAACAAAGCTCATACTTGCACAACCATGGTGAAGCATGCATTATGGATTAGTTCTATCATTACAACTATGACATACATTAAAAGAAGAAATTACTAAGTTGAGATTGGTTTTGGGAGTCTTCAAGATCATGCGACGGCGAATGTACGTGTCTCCCTTCGTAGGTTGTTATTACCATTCTTGGATCCTCAGCTAATCTCTCCACACGTTTTTTTACCCGACAATTGTCTTGTGTACAACGATAGTAGCTCCTGCAGATATTTACAAATTTAACAATTAAAATAACAAACTTTTTGCAGATACAACATTGTATTTTGATCAAGAAAAGTTGCAAGAACTACAATTTTTGGTTGTAGAAAAATATTATCCTTTCCGAATATATAATTAAGGTAATAAGAACACAACAACCAGAATGCTCCAAAGAGAATATTATCCTTTGTGACCCAGATTCAGTCTCTCTGGTCTGACTTTTAAATTAGAAAATAGAATCGAAAACTAAAGACACATTTGAAAACGAATTACTGAAATTTCATTTTATTATGTTTGATTCTTCAGATAATCAACTTTCGGTTTACTATAATGGCCACATAGCAAGTAATCAAAAGGAAAAAAAAAAAAAAGAAGAAAAAGGCTACATATAGCAATTATGTTGCATGTACATAAGATTGTTAAGTGATAAAAGTGGCTACGTAGTAATTATGTTGTGTGTGTATATATATATATAACCTTCATATGTTATATTGGCTATCTTTGATTTTTTAGTAAGAGGACGACTCTAATATAAGTAAACTACAAATGTATAGATTTATAGATGAGTGTAAGAAGTGATCAAGTCATACACTTGGGAAACAATCTACATATGTAGATTTTTAATTTTTTTTCTCCAATATAGTCATTTTTCGACATATCAGCCATCATATTCTTGTGCCACATGATGAACATATGCATGCATGCATGAAACCTTTGACTGATCAAAACTAGAAAGTATTATGTGAGGTGACTAGTTTCTGTGCTATCTTTGAATTCAAAGATGATCTAAGGTTTTATTAGCATAATCTGAGTTTACCTTGCACATTTCTTTTCACCTTTTAGATTAATAAAAAAAATCATAGAACTATACTTATTTCTCTGATCTATGTTTATGAACTTTGAATTTTGCTAGCATGGAGCCAATGCTGGAGAAGAACCACGTGAAAACATTACTATACTATCTCTTCAAGTCAATTTAAGCTTACTAGCCTTTTTTAGGTCAAAAACACATTTAACTAATTAATATGTTCATCGGTTTTAGAATAAAAATTTGTAATTTGCCATTTTCCATGCACACTACTGATATTGGAAAGCATTATAGAGGGATTAAAGGATCAATTCACAATGGATGTCAAAACATTAAAAAAATAGAACATTTGCTCAAAGTTGTCTTAATTAGTAATATAGAATTTAAGATAGAGGTTTATGTTAGTTCAAATAATTTTTAACTTGGTTATTTATATTCTTCCTTTTTATTGGTTTAAATTTAGGTTTGCTAAGATTATACTATCAACGAAAATTTACAGGTGCAGCTTGTTTGGTTAGGAAAAAACATTATATAATAAATAGTATATAGTAGATAATAGATTTTTGAATAATAAAAGAATAGAATAAATATCATAAATGTTTATAAAATATGTATTATATATTATTATTGACAAACAAGCATAATTTCCAAGCAATTTCCTCCTAAACCCAACAATATCATTAGAATGCTAAAAATTCCATACTAACATTGACAATTTTGACATTACAGTCAGAAAAGAGAATAATGTTGTATGATGATATATAGTTAAAAAACAAGGGTTAAGCCCCAACCCAAGTTGAAGAGGAATAATGTTTGCTAAGTTACTGTTACTTAGCAAGAATTTCTTTGGAAAACGAGGACATCAACTTTTTGACTTATCTTACAATTTTTATGCAATCCAATTCTCATCAGACTAGGCTCAACAAGACATGCATGCACAACACAAATGAGACACACATTATTATATGATGATCATGCAGGACTTGGTTCCAAAGCTAAAATCATAAGTGCTGTATTTTCTTTCGATATGATAACAAACTTTGATTAATCTCTACATGCAAGTGAAATTCAATACAAACAAGTAAATTAAAGTGTCTGTGACTGATGAAATCTATACTTTTCCTTGGCTACTACTGACGCTAAATTTTGTCTCTCAGTTAGTATAAAGAAATTTATGTCTAAAAAAATGTGTTATTCTATCTTTTTTTATTATGTAATTTATGTATACATTTTATTTTAATTAAATCTATCTCAAGCAAACGCTCTCAATTCATCACTCGCTTAAAACGTAAGAAGTACACACGTGCACTCATCCTCAAATGATATTCACCCCTATGCATGCATCTTCATGCCTGAAAGTCTATCCTTGTTTTTTCAATATGAAAATAGGAAAATTAATTTAAAAGCTATGTTATGCATTTTACTAAGAAAAGAGGCGCAAAGATTCGATTAAAAGTTTTAGCACATCTAAATTATATTACAAGGCCAAATTGAAATTATAGTATAATATTCTCTTGTTTTGAGCATTAATTGATCAAAATCAATTTGGTCTTATTATACATAACAATGTGAAGCCATTATTATTTTGCATGGTCTCTTTTTATAACTTTTTTGCATAATTTACTACTCTACTTTGCAAATATGGCACCATAATAGATCAATTGTTGCACATTTTTGTTCCTTCAACAATGTAAATTTTATTTGTAAAAGCTAATAATTACTTCTTTTTGGCCACTTCCTCAAATAATTTTAACATCAATGATGGTTAATTTCCATTCGTATATATTTAAACAACAAAAAATCTGTACCAAAGCCTGTAAAAAAGCCTAGCAACAATGATAACAACAATAATAATGATAATGAGAGAGAAGGAAGAGGGACATAAGGCATGTGTATGGGGTATACACAACTTATAATAAAGCTAACTTAAATCCAAAATGTGGTGAACTTTATTAGATGAATCATATAACAACAAAAGTTAAGTAAAAAGAGAGATCGCGAAGTGAAAATAAAAATGAATGAATCTTTTCTAACCTGGGATGCTGTGTGTTCTTCACTACTTTCTGGCCATACTTTCTCCATTTGTAGCCATCATCTAATACATCTAAATCGCTCATAGTCTTGAAGCAAAACCTAGGCTCCCTCACCTTCCTTCTTGCTTTTATCTTCTTCATCTTCATGGCTGATACCCTTAAATGAAACTCATTTCCACTACTACTCCTCTTGTTGCTGAAACAATCATTTACTTCTCCCCATGACCTTCAAGTTTCATTTTTTCAAGACAAACTTCATTAGCCATGTATATATAAAGGCAGAACTATTTTATATCTGCATGACAATATAATTACCTTTGTGGTGGAATCAAAGTTCTATAATTTGTTTAAAGCAAGAATAAATAAATAAAATTTCTATTAATTATTGATCATGATCCATTAAAACAATTACTAAAAAGGTGGAGGTTGTGATAATATATAGTTGCTCCTTATTTTTGTGTTTTTGTATTAATAACATGATATAGATTATAATCCTTTTTTGCATCTACACAAAAAGGTAAGAGTAAAAAGGCAAAGAAAAACAAAAAACTCAATAAAAGAAGACATGATTATTGTCTTTGTGAAAAAGTAGTGATCATTTTACCAGAGATTTGCACCAGATCTTTGCAAAGAGAGTAGATTTGGTCCTCCCAAATCACAAGAGATGCTGTTATCTTCACTTTGTTTAGGTGTGGAAGTAGT
>CAODLS010382397.1:0-21187 GCA_948243855.1 Flueggea neowawraea
TTTTCCTTGCAGCAAAAACCCAAAAGCATTACAATGTTCTTGTGGCGTGCAAAATTTAGAACATAAATCTCAGAATGAAATTCTGAAAATCCTTGCGAGCTTGCTTCTTTACGTACTTTTGCTGCAATTGCCTGCCCATCGTTTAATTTACCCTTATACACATGACCATATCCACCTTCTCCTAATAAGTTGTCCTTCGAAAAGTCATCTGTTGCTTGTTGAATCTCAGAAAAACTGAATCTCATCGTGTCCTTGACAGAAAGTCTGGTCCTCGCTCCGCAAGCAGAGCAGAGTATCGGTGCTTCTGAGGATCTTGACTGAGAGAATTTATTCTGCTTTTGGATGAATTTATTTAAGTCTGAATGTTTAAATTCTTTTTTGGGCAGAGCTGAAATGCATCATACACATTGTCAATACCATCATAAGAGATTTTTAGGCAGAAAAAGGAACATCCTTCTGTTCAGGGACTAAATAACAATCACAGAAGCGGACCAGCTTCAAAAGGCAAAATATAACCATCATTATTTTTTCCAGTGGCTCCAACTATCATAGTTAGGGAAAGAATGGGCTAATGAAGAAAGATAAACAGTTTGCGAAGACCTTTTTTTTAATATCTCTAAAAGAGTCCAATTTACAAGAATTATTCATTTTACAAGTAAAACTAATATCTTGCATGCATGAAGCATAATATTTTGATGTAAATAAAAATGTTTACTGCACAAGTGATTTGAAACAATGAGACAATTGCTGACCTGATTTATCACGCTTGACAGAATTGCTAAAATCTGAAGCAACAGTATCCCGTAATCTAGATGAAGATGAGGGCAACAAGTTTGTCTTATGAATATCACTGCTCTCCAAGGAACCACATGACAATGAGTAGCTTCTGCAAGATACAATAGACTGCTCATTGTCCTCAGCATTTCGAGGATTCAACACCGGAACAGCTTTGGACGTCGAATAGAATAATTTGTGCTCTATAGTGTCTGCTTCATATGTACTATGAGGTCTCTCAACTTGCACCGACATGTTATCCTGAATTAATGCAATTTTACAAGGTATCTGTTTGAGGTAAAACCTCAGATCCTTCCTCATATGCCTAGTCAAATACATGGGTTTTATAAGCAGTGACGGACGCAGAACAAAATTCAAGCAGAGGCTCGACAGCAAATAAAATAGCTTTTTATAGTTGTAGAAACCATATATTATATATAATGTGTAAATTTCATATTTAATACTGTAAATACGTATAATAAACCCTAAATAAACCATGAATAAACTATAAATAAATCACAAATAAACTATAAATAAACTATATATATGTATTATATATTAAGAGACCACGGAATGAAGGGGGGTCACGGGACTATGCTGGACCCCCCTAAGGTCTGCCAATGATTATAAGCATCAATAGAGAATAAAGATCAAGCAAACAGCACACAAGCATGCAAGAACTTGGAAAACTAGGGATAAAATTGTGTCTAAGTTCTTCAACACATTCATGAGATGTCGTAATAATAACTTGTCAAAGCTGAGAAATGTGTTATAAAATGTGTAGAAATAAGTGAGCAAAAATTTCACTCTGTATACAGTGGGAGAAAACTCTTGAAATATCATTAATGGAATGGTACGCTATAAAAGTAGAGAAAACCAGCTAGAGATGGTAAAAATTCAAGTTGCAATACAACAATGAACAGCTGCAATCAGTTTTATTTAAATGATAGTTCATCAAATTGAGAAGAATAACTACCTATCTAGTATAACCCATGTCGCATTACAGGATACAACTTCTTGAACAATGACCTTCTTTATCGGAGTTCCAGCAGTGATTTTAACTTCAATGTTGACCTATTTTTGAAATGAAGTAAGTATTATGATGAAAAAGAGGAAAAAGAAAGCCGTAAAGAATTTACGAGTCCTCGGAAAGAAACACCATTCAATCATGAACACAAGCACAATCACCTGCTGCCAGCATCATTTATATTTTGAAAACACATTGCCTTCTGACTAAATGTGTACTTTGAAGTATCAGTATATTCTAGCAGTGCATTGAATTTGAGATATTTCACAGCCATGTTTTCATGATCTAACTTACATTGATGTTACTGGTGGTTAAAAACGAAGCCATAAGCTAGAACAAAGTTAACCAGAATAAAATGTGAATGAAAGCTGGCTTAAGGAAATTGCAACGACTGTCCTATGAGTTACTGATCGTCCTCAACAGGAAAAAAAAAAACTTCCTTCAGCAAATGAAAGACAAAGTTTTGATCGCTAACATTAACGTTACTGCAAGTATGTACATCTACAGTAAAAACTTTTAGTTCAACTCCCATGTATTATAATTATAAGATAATTTCCCCATAAATTTAATGGAACTCCAACGTAAAAAAAGTCTAAAGCACTTTCTACTGCAAAAGAAAAACGCGATTCATAATTTGAGAGAGAGAAAGAGAGAGTAATTACCCCTTCATTTTCACATGCTTCAGCACTTAGCAGGAGCATGCTTACATACATATCAACTTTCCTTGTCACTTCCTCTTCCATGGCACGAATGTTTGCTCCAAAAAAAGAATCAGTACATGCTTTGATCGGGTATCCCACTATGCCAATCCAAAGCACAAATCAAAATATGGTTTCAGAATCAAAATAATGTAGTACCCCTAAGCTTTTACAGACACTAACTTCCAGAATCTATTTCACTCAAATCAACTACTTGAAACTATCATTTAAGTTAACATTTCACCACTAGCTTCAGCATGTTACGAATTGATTAAAAAATTGCCTGACGGTATCATCATAAAAAAATGACTAGCCTTATCCATATTGTGCTAAAATTCAAGGACTTGGTAACATACCCATAAAATTATCGAAACCCAATTCAGGAATACTCTCATTGCACAAATAACAAGAAGAATCGAAAGTCAATAACTATGAGAACAGAGACAATAAAACCAAAAACTTACTAGGATTAAACAACGTATGAAGAACTCCAAGAACAACAAGTGTGTCGCCTGCTCTAAGAATGTCACCTCTAGCCCTTAACCCATCGACGGTAAGATTAAGTTCATGGACCCCACGACCCTTTGTAGCATCATACGCAATAATAACATGAGATGGTGAAAGAGGAACCTCCATGAGACCAACCCAGAAGTGAAAACCACCCGAATAATTACAAAGTTGATATCTTTATGTCCGAAACCAGTTCAAAGTTACGTCCTTGAGGGTGCTTGCAATGTGTTAATGGGTTTAAAGAGTGGCATCTACAAAGGATTTATGAGAAATCACGTAAAGAGCTTAGGAATAATGGGATTGAGAGTCCAATCAAATCATGCTGATGATATCGGGATCGGTAGTCCAATCAAATCATGTTATTTCTTCCGCAGGGAGATTTGAAATTGAAGAGGGGAAATGATATTTTATTTTGACCGTTTCCCAAGTGAGAGGTGGCATTGGAGGATGGAGAAGATTCGAAATCACATTGGAATGTAGGGGGATATGCTTATGGGATATTCGGAGAAACGACATCTTTGTTGCCGGCAAGGACAGCTAAATTATTGAAGAAAATAGTAGCAGTGCATGCTCATGAGTGATGACAGACTTTGATTTCGTTTATGTTTTGGATTGGCTTCCTCGGTTGGTTTCTCCAGACTCATGAGTCATGACTGATCTTATCATTTGTGTTGTGAGCTTTTTATACGGTCTATTGACTCTTGCATGTCATCATGCTTAAATGGCCTTTCTTTTAACAACCCGGAATGTGCATATATATATATATATATATATATATTTAAGTATGATTGTAAAAAATCGAAAAAGAAAAAGTCTTAATTATACTTAATTTAATTGAATATTTTTTTATATGACACTTAAAAAATAGCACCGAAAAAAATTGTTAAGAGTTGTTTATTTATTTTCTATTTCAATTGTAATGTTTTTAGTGGCTCCGAAAAAAAAACACACCAAAAAATTTAGCACCGAAAAATTTTAAAAAATTATTCTTTTACAGTGTGTTTAGTATAAATAAATTCTATAAAATTTTGTGAAATTCATTTATAACTCCTTATTTTTGTCAATTCTTATGTTTTGGTTTGATTTTTTAAAATATTCAAATTCTTCATTTGCAATCGAAAGATTTGGCTTTAGTTATATTTTTTTCATTTGCAAATCCTATCAAAAGAAGTAAAATTTGCAAATGAATTCTACATTTCTATCAATTTGATAAAATTATTAATGTATGATGATTTTACATAGTTATTCAAGTATTAACCGATAGTATTTTGGCCCTAAGTGTGCTTAATTATGTACGAATTTATTGTCTTTTCGTGTTTTGTTTAGGATAAATAAAATGCATGGATTCTTGATGAAATGTACATGAGAAAGATGTTTTTAAAGTTACAAGATCAGGGGAAGAAATCACAAGAAAAATCGACTCAAAAGGAGCAACGTTGGTCATCACACCCTACGGTTATGACCATGATGAGAGGGTGTGCTCAGCAACCAAGCTGCCAACCAAATAGAGAGGAGTCACGATCATGATCACCTGACCATGACCACCATCACGGTCATGACCACCTGACCATGATGACCCTGGAAGGAGACAAAAATCTGACAGAAATGCACAATCAAGTGGGGACCAAAGCACAATTAAGGGGCATTTTTGGCACAATTTTGTGTAGGATTTTGTGTTATGATAAATGGCATAAATACCCTTCTTATCACCCATTTAGGTATCTTTACATTACTTTTGAATTTAAAAATTAGGGCTTTTACATTTCAAGTAAGAATTTTAATTTTTTAGAATAGATCAAGGAGAAGAAAGAGGAAATCAATTACCGAAGGTTACTACATTTGAAATTCATCATCAAAGATTCTTAGGTTTTATTTTCTTTGACTTTTCCTTTTTTGTATTTGAATATTTATGATCTTTTTAATGTATTTCAATGTTTTTATGCTTTATTTAATTATGTTAGCTTAAATATTTAGTTAGGGTGTAAATATGTAGGCGAGGGATGATGATTTTGCTATACTATTGATTGAGTTTGTTCTGTTTGTTAATGTTCTTTATTTATTGCCTTGTTGGGTTGATTTAATGAGTTGTTTAATATGATTATGACTTAGATTGACCACCTAGGTTATAATTCTAGTAAGTTTAGTTGATGAATCGAAAAATGAAGACTAAATGAGGCCACAACCATAAAACCTGTGAGATTTAGGATAGAGATATACCTATACCCATAAGGTGTTCGATGAAATCCCCACTAGTCTAAAGACCATAATTAACTTAAGTGAGACCGAGATGACCCTCTTATTTAATGTAGGGATGGTTTAGATGACTTTGAGAGAGACTTCAAATTAGATTAGAGGAGAGAACACTCAACCTTAGATCTCCTTTCATTAGCTAGCCAAATAGGAATCTCTACCCGAAATCTTAAAGTCCAATGCTTTTCTCTTATTGATTTTTACACTTTAGCTCCTAATTTTTGTTTCTTGTGCTTTCTTAAATTACCCAAAATTTCCAAAAACCAAACATTATTTCACTTGCTTTTGTTTTATTTTTTGATCACAATTAATTCTCGCTTCTCCAAGGATTCGATATCCGAGAATACTTTAGAGGGTTAAAACCACGACGATCCTTGTGCACTTGCAAGACATCATCAATTATCCTTACACCTCACTCTCAATCTGCCACCTAGTTAATATCAATTATAAGGACATTGTTGTAAATAAAAGACAAATAATTACAAATTACTACTCATTCCAAACAAAAAATAAAGAATTCAACAAAAAACTAAACATGTTAATACATTTTCAAATATAATTACTTATAAATTTTATTTAAATGAAATGAATTCAAAATTTATTTGATATCAAATACTATGTTGGAGACTTCTGAACAACCTTCTGAGGACTATAGGCCGCTGGCTACCCACCTCTTCAAAGGTGATCTGCCAGATTTACAAGATGATAGAGATCCTAAGAAGACTCGCATATTGGATAACGCAGCGATGGACAAGGAAAAGGAAGTAACGAATGAAACATTTAGTCTGCCTATGTCTTTTAAAGATAAATTCATAGGGCAAGTAAACGTGGAAGAAATGGAAATGGATATTGTGGCGGCTGAAGAAATTGTGTTGGATGACGCGGATGTTACAATTGATACGGCAGGATCAATCCCAGCGGTTCGTTTCTCAGAAAAAGTTCATAATGAGATGAATGCCTCTCTCAAGCAAATGGTAGTAATTCATTTATTACCAAGAGGAATGGGCTACAAAGGACTCCATGCAGCAATCAGGACACTATGGAAGCCAAAAGGTGCTTTTGACATAATTGATTTGGAAAACCAATACTATCTTGTGAAGCTATCGAAAGAGTCGGATTATATTCGCGCTCTTTTGGAATGCCCTTGGATGACTAGGGGAACATACCTCATGGTTTAACCATGGTCCCGGCATTCTCATCACGATCGGTGAAAATAACGGCGTTAGCAGCTTGGGAACGGTTCCCAGGTCTACCTTTTCAATATTACAACAAAAGCGTCATTTGAGCTATAGGAAGTGCTATAGGCAAAGTTCTAAAAATTGACTACAACACAATAATGGGAGGTATGGGCAAATTTACAAGAATGGCAGTGGAGATCGATGTCACCAAACCAATTGATTCTTTGATAGAAATTGACGACCACATACAAAAGGTGGAATATGAAGGAATTCCGATAATATGCTACCAGTGTGGACTAGTCGGGCATTTGAAAGAAAAATGTCCAAATGTTATGGAAAACACAAGAAGCAGTACTGTACAAGAGAAAATCTCAATTGAACAAGAGCAAGGAAATCCTCCAAATGTGCCTCTAGGATACGCTGCACCAACGACAACAACGATCGACAGATCAGAATTGGAGTTATTGCTTGGGGACTGGGTACATGCTCCACAACGGCAGCGCCGTAATTTGCATAAATCTGCAACTGATCAAGGAAATTTAGGAATCAACAGAAAATTAGCAACATGAAAAGCAATAAAATGAACAAAGAAGGCAAGAATAATGGGTCGAGATTTTCGTTTCTCGAAGATAAAGAAGATGAAGATATAGAGGAAGACATTGTTGGCAGCCAATTGGAATTAAATAAAGGAAAGAATCTAATTAAAGATGGAAAAACAACGGTAAAAATCAATTTAGAGGGGGTGCTAGAAAGAGTAAAACCGGACAAGTCAAAGAGGGCAAATATAGTATAATTAAAGGTTTTGGAACAGGGAATGAAGGTGAAGACCAAGAAAAGGATGGACAAGGAAAGGAATTAGCCCAAAGCCCAAAACAAGATACAACCCCTAAGCAAACCCAAACCAATGACAATTTTTTCCAAGTTAACACAAATCCCATCTTTATGTTTGAATAGAAGGTTAGTAATACGACACAGCAGCTAGAGCAAACCCCAAAATCCCACTCTTGAACACAACAACAGTAACAATCCATGTCATTTTGAGTACAACCCCAGGATACAACCCACCATTCTAGATCCTTCTAAGAACACTGTAATGGCCTTTCCTAGTGAAACATACATCACCTCTCAACAACAATGGCAAGAGAATGAAGGTGCGGCATTTACCAGTGGGGAAGAGATCACAGGGTCTGCAATACGGTGACCTACAAATAAGAGCAAAGAGGTGAAAAAGAGTTTGCTGGGATTGAGAGTGCGAAAAGGTTTGAAAAACAAGAAATGAGCGTCCACAATGTTAAAATTATTTGAGGAAAATCTTGATGAAGAATTCTCACAGTTTGGGGATGTTGAAATTGCTGAAAGCATCACGAAGATGAACTGATGATAGAGGAATCCAACTCGACTTAATTGTGTTTTATTTTTTTATTAATGATGTTTAAATTGTTTATCTGGACCTGTCGTAGGGCAGGTAATGAGGCGTTTCGTAGGATGTTTTGCAGTACAAAAAGGAGCATAATCCTTCGATTATGGCTATATTAGAGCCAAGAATCAATGGAGAAAAAGAGAACGCGATTAAGAAGCTGGGTTTTGAACATTCGTGCAGAATAGAAGCGAATGACTTCAAAGGTGATAGGTTGCATTTTAGATATATTTATATTATATTTTATGTGTGTTTTTGTATTATTAATTATTATTATTTATGTTTTTTTATCTGTTTATGTTTTTTTTGTGTTTTAGGTGACATATTGGTGAGACATGAAGATTTGAAGTTGTTTCTGTACATTTCATGTAAAAACTACATTTCTACGTGACCACGCCGTAGTAGACGCATTGACCAAATTTGACCGATGTGCATTGGGCCATGTGCTAGACTTATAGACTAGGTTTTAGAGCCTTTTGAACATGGTTGAAGGCTCATAACTCGAAATTACTGTTGGAGTAATATTTAAATCTTATTATTATTATTTTATCAATTCTATTAGGACTATGATTAAGTTTTGAAAGAGAACATATATAAATACTCTTTTAACCTCATATTAGAGAGCATTTTTTATTACCCTAAGGGGGCAACACGCTTTACAATTTTATTCTCATATTTTGCATCTAGGGTTGAGTAGCTAAACTCGAATCTATTTGAGGTATTTTCAAGGTTTGATCCTATTATGTTGTGAGACTATTGTTTTTACATGTTATTGAGTATTTTGAGTATTTATTCAGTTTCTATCTTCTAATTCTTTTATTATTATTTCTGTTGATTGTTTAATGTGGCTAGTTGATTAATTGATTTAAATATATACTGAGGATTGATAGTGCATCACATTAACCCTAATCTAGGTAATGAATAACATGAATTTATGTGTTGGACATTGTTCATTGTTATAAAACTAAATAATTTGGTTTAAATAAATCACGGTGTTTCCGGCTTCACTGACTAGGGTAGATGTCTCTTTGGTTCTTACTGCTGTCATAGATTAAACTTTATTAGGACGTCCCGAGAATTGTCTATTGGTTAGAGAAATAGTCAGCAGAGCGTCCCGGTGGTATCGATTAAGTAAGAAGAGATATGTTAATTGAGTACATCACCGTTAACTATAACTCTGTTTATTATTTATCTTTCATGTATGTGATTAACTGAAATGATTGAACTGAGAAATACATTGGCTAGACTTTATTATTATTGATTTTCTTTTAACTGCATTTCAATTCTCTTTATTTTATTTTATTATTTTTATCTGTTTTGATATTTAATTTTCATTGTATACATTATCTTTTTTTTTGTTTTTCTTTCAAATAAATAAACTTTACCAATTTTTGTGAATTCGACAATGCACACTGCTATATACAGAATCTTTATCTTTGAGTAGAAATTAATTTATTAGTTTGACACCCATCAAAACATGGTATTTGGATTTTATGGAAAGCTGTCAACAAATTACTGTTCTTGCTAACTTTATTCATTTTATTCATTTGCAGGTGGTCATTGACTCGAGAACTTGCATATTCGTGAGCTGTATCGATGCCAGTCCTAACAATAAGCTTCGGCAATATTTATGGGATCAGTTGCTGGATATTGAAAGTAGGGTGGGGTATAGACCTTGGTGCATAGGAGGAGATTTTAATGCAAGATTAACGGTAGAGGATTGAGCGAGAAAATTCAGTAAGAAACACTTGCCCCCACTTCATGCGTTGGCTCTAGAATAGTAGAATAAGTGATATAGGTTTCCAGGGGCCGAAATACACATGGTCTAGAGGAAGTCTTATGGAAAGATAAGATCGTTTCTTTGCTAATAAGGAGTTTTTGGATTGTTTCCAATGCGCCACTGTCTTGCATTTGCCTAAATTCCATTCAGACCACAGGCCTATTTTACTTAAGTTGGAATCGATGTCAGTCTCAAGCAATAAGAGGACATTTCGTTTCATTAATGCCTAGGAAACTGATAACTCTTTTAATGACTTGGTAAAAAACAGCTGTGGGGATTGCTAGAAAATTATTTCTGCTGTTAAAAATGTCTCCAAGGAAGCACAAAGATGGAGTGTGACTAAACTTGGGCATATTGACAAAAGAAAGACTGATCTTCAGTGGAGAATAGGTGGCATTGAAAGGGATTTAGAGCACCACTATTCGGACATATTACACTCTATTTTTAATGGTTTGTTGGAAGATTATGAGAGGGTACTAATGCAGAAAGAGTTTTATTTACAACAGAAAGCTCGTTGTGATTAGGTTAAGCTTAGTGACCAGAATACTTCTTTCTTTCACTCCATGACCAAAGTTCGTAATAATAAAAAATAGAATTGATATGCTTAAACTGGATGGAAAAAATTGGTGTTGCAAAGAAGAAAAATTGAAGAGACGAGCACTGGACTTCTTTACTGATCTTTTTATGAAAGAGGACACCATCTTGCCTGATTTCAATTATAAAGGAATGTTTCCTGAGATAAGATGTGAAAAGCTGCAATGCATGGACGAACCAATATGTGAAGATGAGGTTAGAAGAGTAGTATTTGAAATGAGTCCATTGAAAGCATCAGGATATGATGGGCTTAACGCATATTTTTTTCCAATAGCAATTGCCGACAGTTGCCTTTCAATGGTAGAATTCGTCAAAGAGGCTTTTTGAGTTAGGCTCTTTTCCAACTGAGATCAACAAAACGCTACTTGTGTTGATTCCCAAAGTGGAGAATCCGGAGACTTATTACCAGATGAGACCAACTAGCCTCTGTTCAGTTTTGTATAAAATTATTACAAAAGTGTGGGCTAATAGGTTGACGATTGTGTTATCTAACTTAGTTTGGCAAGGACAAACAAGTTTCATGCCAGGACGGAATATTATTGAAAACATTATACTTGCCAGGAAATTTTTCATTCAATAAGGAAACGTAATGGTGGAAAGTATACGACTTTGAAGATTGATTTGAAGAAAGCCTATGACCATTTACGTTGGGAATCCATAGAGGACACATTAAGATAAGCACTTTTTCCTACCAATTTTATTAAGTTAATTATGTACTGTGTCACCTCTGTCTCTATGCACGTATTATGGAACAGGAATCAGACTGATGAATTCTGGCCCTCTACAGGGATAAAACAAGGCAACCCTATATCTCCCTATCTTTTTTTTTCTTTGTATTAAACGCTTAGCTCATGCTATAAATAGACAAAAAGAGTTGGGAAACTGGAAATCATTGAAAGTCTGTAGACAGGGTCCCCCTATTAACTATTTTTTCTTTGCTGACGATCTCTTTTTATTTTGTATGGCAGAAAGAGAACAAATTCGATTGTTGAACAGTGTGCTAGAAGAATTTTGTGCTACCTCTGGACAAATGATAAGTAAAGAAAAATCCATACTGTACTACTTAAGAGAAGTATCCCCAAGAGAAGCACGCCTTTTTAGTAGTATGGTGGGTTTTCGATTGGAATCTGATTTGGGAAGATATTTGGGGGTACCTTTGCTTCATAAGAGAGTTACCAAAGACATTTATCAAGGGGTATTAGACAAAGTATAGAAAAGGCTTGCTACCTAGCATGTAAAAAGTTTGTCTTTAGTGGGCAGAGTCACGCTTATTCAGTCAGTGCTAAATGCACTTTCTATTTATACCATACAAACTACGATGTTACCTGTGAATACTTTAAATCAGATTGAGAAGTTATGCATAAAGTTCTTCTTATGGGGTAGAGGTAAAGAGGGGAAACCTATAAGTTTAGTTTCTTGGAAGAGAGTGTGTCAACCTAAAGACAGGGGCGGTCTTGGAATCAGGAATCCACAGCATTGTAATCTGGCATTTATGATGAAACTGTCTTGGTAGCTTTTAGCGTGCAAGGATAAACTTTGGGTTCAAGTAATGAGAGTGAAGTGTTTGAAAGGAACAACAGAGATTCCCGCACATCTTCATACTAGTAGAAGCTCACATCTTTAGAAGGGTCTCAGTAAAGCCTGGCCAGCGATGCTGGAAGGTGTTAGATGGATTGTCGATACTTGGAAAAAGGGTGAAGTTTTGGGAGGATAAATGGGTTGATAACAAAAGACTTTCAGATATTGCAATTCGACCTGTAGACCAACACGACAAGGAGGAAATTGTTAATGTTTTCACAACTAATGAAGGTAAGTGGCATTGGGAGCATTTTCAAAATCTATTACCTGATAATATTTGCGCAATGATTGCAGGAACTACACCCCCAACGGCGGAAGCAGGAGAAGATCAATTATACTGGAACCATACATCAGACGGCAACTTCACGGCTGTGTCGGCTTATGAGATGCTAGATGAAGCAAATTGGCAACCAACAAATGAATGCTAGAAGGTGGTTTGGTGTTCCAGGGTCCACAACGGGTAAGAACATTTACAACAACCATACCCTTATAACAGATATTCACATAACTCTATAACACATATCAATATAAGCATAATAATATCAAAGAAATAGCAACAAGGTCAATCTTCCAATACCATTGCAACAATAACATCAGAGTTACACAATATATAAGACAAGACAACTCTATCAACTAGATACAAAATATGATGAGCCATTGAGAATTCATCTTCAACACTCTATATGCACATGTGTGATGGAGAGAGTAAGTGATCGCAACATTCTGACCTATGTCGCATACGTGTATCTACAACTCTGAAAACTGGCTCAAATATAATTTTCGATAATTGGAAAAACATTGCGCTTTATATGAGTCGAAACTCAATAAGGAACCCAACAAATAACAAGCAATATATAATCAAGTACTATATATATACAAACAACTCAATATAACACAAGTAAAACATATCAGTTCAAGATATCATTAAGAATGAAATGATGTTCTATTTATTTAGTAATGACCCAATATGTCAAGTATAGCCCCAGGTTTTCCCATATAACAGATCTAAAGGATCTTCCAATACCAATAGAATTAACCTGAAGGTCTGATCAAATAAATCACTGGTCAGCCCAATATCGTAGAATGGAATCTAGAGGTGGCTCCTACGAGTTTTAGTTGCGTATAGCACTTAGTTTCATCTACTGTCTCATATAACCAATATTCCAAATATAATTGCATATACCTAAACACATTGACCATACCATTTTCTTTACGTCATATGAATTCAAATGCAGCACATATACACACTATATCCTAATAGCATTTCCAATAATTCATATGATGTGTCCAGCATCTAATCATCAATAGTTCAGCACATGTCAAATCTCATTCACCAATATCACATAAGTCCAGTACATAATCACCAACACTTCAATGTGTATCCAACATTCATCAATATCACATAATCAACTCATGAACAATATCACATAGCAATTATATCACAAGTCTCTTATCAGTTAGTAACATCAACAATATATTAGACAATATACAATATAGCACAAATAGCACATAAGGGTTCACTCACAGTACAAATACACGTTCCAAATTCCTAGCTTGCCTAAGGAATATCTCTGAATTGCTTCTCACCTAACACACATAGTCACACAATTTCCTTTTAATACAGAATACGTATATGCAGCTATTTAGATGCAATGCTCAATGATGTATATTTTGATTTGGACATTTCCAATATGCACTTATACATATATGTGGAATGGTTCAAGACATTATCATCAATTTTAAACCCTCTAATAAGCGTACATTAGTCAGTAGCAACTGATATGGTACAAATCTAGCATATTTACGCATTCTGACCAGTTTGGATTATACTCTTCCTTCGACAACTAAATCAACTTATATCTTTCTCAAATTTTAAACATACATACTACATATATAAGGTACTATTTATACCAAAAATCAGAGCCTACATCCCTCAAATGAACTCTATGCATAGATTAGGCCCTTTTTATGCTAATTTAGCTATTGATCGTTATACACATACGTAGCCCTTGAAATTTTACATACATATTCTAGGCATATAAATAAAAAACTTTCATGTTTTACACTTTGTCTATATCCATTTCTAAATGCCTCAAAACACCAGAACAAGTACATAATGAAATCTTAATACCTCATCTATCAGTTCATATGTCTTTATGCTCAAATCATGTTCCAATCAAATATCAGACCTATAAATACATGTTATAATGTATAATAAACAAATAGGAATGAAGAGAAACACCTACCACACTTCTTAGATGCAGATAGTGCAAGAACTCAGAAATCAAAATGCCTAGCTGAATTGCTTTTTCCTTCCTTTCTCTACCTTTCCTCTCTTGTTTTCTCTCAATTCAGGGATCAAAAAATGAAAACAATGAGACTTGGAAGCTTAAATTTTGTTTTCTAAGTATGAGGAGAAATCTTGTTAAGTGGTACCATTAGGTTCAGCCACATTGCACTCATTTGACACATGTTTTTTGCATGTTAGTGGCATCTAACACTTACTAGTTCTTTAGGTTTTTATAATCATCCACTTAGATTATTTATACAATTGTCCTAATGTGTTTAAGAAACTACCTATTCAATCATCTCTCTTAATAACTCACTTTTGACCCCTAATTCCGTTACAAGTAAACCCTTTATTATTTTCATAACCCCCTCTAAAATATTCTAAAACCATATAGAACATGTATCAATAATATACGCAAATGCCAAATGAATGCATAACTATGTACGTTATATGGATGCACGCTCATATGTATGAAATGTTGGTTACGATCGTGACAGCATTCCTACGGCTTGTGTTAAATAATGCTCTACTAACCAATGAACAGAGACATGGGACACACTTAACAAGTACCATAGATTGTGATTGTTACCCAGGACAAATCGAGTCTTGGAACCATGTGTTGAAAAATTTTATCTATGCCCAAGCGTATGGAATGATATTATTGAAAAACAATTCAAAGGTGAGTTCTTTAGCATGCCTGATGAGCTTTGGCTAATCAATAATTTAAAAATTGAAAAAAGTAGGGATGATACTCCTTGGAATATTATTTTTGGTATTGCCTGTTGATTTCTTTGGAAGTAGCGCAATGAACGAATATTCACTAATAAAGTAACTACACAGATGAGTGAATGAATTCAGATATATGTGAAAAAGGCTTTCATGGCTTTCCAACGGATCCAAACCAGTTTTGGCCATGAACCGAGAATGAGTAAGATGTTAGATTGGAAACCGCAAGAGGAAGGGTATGCGAAGCTCAACACAGATGGTTCTCATTTTTCCACTAGGCCATGCTGCCACCTCTAAATTCCTCAGGGACGACAAAAGTGATTGGATACACGAGTTTGCTATGAATTTAGGTAATTGTAGCCCTTTAAATGTTTGTGGGGTCTTTACAAAGGATTAGAATTGGCTTGGAAGAAAGGCTTTAAGAAGGCTTGTGTGGAAAGTGATAGTCTTATTGTTATTAATATGATCAATAGAAAGGATTTTTTTCTCAATCAACAGTGGTTGCTAGTGGAGGCTATTAAGCATCTTATGCGACAAGATTGGAAAGTCAAAGCCACCCACATATTCCAAGAAAGCAATATGGCTGCGGATTGATTAGCAAAACATGGGCACACTCTATAGAGAGGCTTCCATGAGATGCATGACCCGCCTATGGGGGTTAGAGACATTGTTGCAAAAGATAAAAATGGTGTTCTTTATGTTAGAAATTATAGGTGTTAATGTTGTTTTGGTGTTTTTCTTTTGACTTTTGTGTTTGTTTCTTTGTTTGGGTTTTTCCTTTTACTATGTAATCACGGTATTTCTCCGTTATAAGTGAGAGTTGTTTGATAAATTTTGTGAGGTATAAAAAACATAACAAAAAGGAGAATTCATTGTTGGGATGATAGGAAAGTTATTCAACGATATATACACCCTACATCTTATTTTTTATAAATGTGTTAATTACTTGTGTTGAATAAGAATATAAAATGTTAAATTTTGTTAGAAAAAATGTTCAACATGTCAAAAGTTCAAATAGCACTATCTATTAAAAAATATAAATATTATTTTTTTAATGTCAAATATCTTGACAAAGAAACAAGTCATAAATTTATGCTAGATATTGCTTAATATTATATAAACAACCGAAAGAAAATCCTAATCTGAAATTAATTACAAAAATGTAACAATCAACAAATTGGCTTCTTCTTCCGACAATTTTTTGTTTGTTCTATATTTAACTAAATTTTAAAATTCTCTAAAATATATAATATTTGTACTTAATATAACAAATAATACAGTTTTTTCAAAAAAATTTCTAGAAACCATATGTTATATGCATATATTATAAATTTTCAGAAAAGATCAATAAGTTTATAGTTTATTGATATTAGAGTAAACTCTAACATTAAGAAGTGATGGATTCGATTCTCAGCGAAAGCAAATTAAATGGTAATAAAAAAATTCACAAAAATCATTATTTTCTTATAATTTTATAGTTAAAGCAATTTTTAAATTAATTATTTATATTTTATAAAAAAAAATTCACCTTACATTAATAAAAATTAATTGATGTCAAATTGATAAAATATTTTAAAGGTTAGGTCAAAATTAGTATAATAGTGATATTTTGAGATGTATATATTATTAAATCTTTTTTTTTCATCTAAATGGTAACAAATATGCAACGACAACACCCAACAAAAACACCTTATTCAAAATTATACATATAATTCATATATTATCTAATGACATTATATTTGCATGCACTCATCAAAATTGCATCTTTCTAATAGAATAAGAGTGGCGTTTGCCACACTGTTTGATCAAACAACATTTAAACAATTGTTGATTTAGTGGTAAATATGTTGACCTTTGGAGGAATACCAACTTAAAGACTAGGGGTTCGAATCTAAAAAAGCACTTTTTAGGAGGGATGAAACCATTAATACTCTAATTCCCAAGGTGGATGCTCATTCTTTGTACAAAAAGAGAAGTGTGTTTGTACATATAATGACTTTATATCATATGTAATTTGCTAATATGATAATTTCTTTATATTTTCCTTGAGATTTAATAAATTTCTCCTATTCAGCCCTTGGTCTGCAGTCAATATTTGAATAAGTTTGTAAAAAATATGCAATGATTGTTTTTAGGAATTTGAGTTGATTTGAAGGTTTTAATTTCTTTAATATATTTTTAAATTTCATATGCAAATTATTTCACTTATTTTTACTGAACTAGTTGATGTTTGAAACCTATATAAAGGATGCCTTATAATCAATCTGTGTGAATAAAAACCAGTAGAATTTCACATCACATATCCTTTCAGCTGTGTTTATTTTCATCATCAGCAGTATGTGTTTAAAATTCTAACATGGTGCCTTGCCAATTAGGCTAGCCACTCAACACACTTAAAGGCCTTTTGAGTTTTTTTTAGAACTGATTTTATTTGCTTTCACCCCCCCAAAACTTCTTTTTAATGCTAGAATTGACTGCGTTTTGAGTTAATAAAGAAAAGTTTTGAATCTTTAACAATTATGACCATAAAAGATCACTTCTATTTATCTGTTATACTAAAGGTCCAAGGACTGAAGACAAACGAAAATAATTATTCGAAAATTATTACTGAGCGAAAATTAGTAGAAAAATTCAAAGATAAATTGTTAATGGTTGATATCTGATGTGCTAATCCAAAAGAAACATGATATGTTGGTGCATTTTGTTATTTGGTTCACCTTTTTCAAGCAACATATCAGAAACATATACATATGTATATACTTGGTATCTGCCAAATATTAGTGTATTCAACAATCCGTACTGACTCTGATCTCAAAAAAAAAAAAACCGGCCCGACTAATTCAACAAGCCGGAAAATATTGAAGCCAATTCAAAGGAAATTTTGTATTTGAGACTCGAAACTGCAATTTCATGCAAATTCTTCCATCTTTAAAAGTGTTCATTAACAATTGAGCTATTTTTATATATATTTGATATACAGAAAATGCTAATAGTTTGGGATTTGTTTCATCCAACATGCAGATGCGCATATTCCCTGTGATATCATTTCACATAATTTAGACTAGAAGGATTCTGAAGTTAAAAAATTCTTGTCAGGATTTTTATGGTTTTTAGATACCATATTTTGGATCATAATCATCTTGACTTTATACTAAACATGAAATGGTGAATCAAACATCATAATCTTATCAGGAATCAACGTAGCATATCCTTCACTTATTTTCTGAATCCAGTCAAGGTATATCCGCTTTTTAATTTGCTCATATCATATTCCTTTGTTCAGCGTCACATAATGGGCCTGCCGCAACATTTCTGCAATTTCAATGATTGATCTCTACTGTGACCTGAAATGCTACACTAATGCATTACTCCAAGCAATACCAAAGAGATTGCTCCTTTACAATGCCGAAAACGGAAGAATAATCCGAATATTATTTACATTTTTATGTACTGTACTTAGCAGTTCTGATTTTTAATTTATATGCCTGATAAATTGTTTTGCTTACATACACTGCTAGGTTCAGCTTCGTTTTTGCAAGGAAGCATTTTGTATACCTTCCCGGCAATCTATACCGGAACATCAGAAGGGAAATCTTCCGGATGTCTGTTGATGGTTTTGCGAAGTTGATTGTCCTGTTCTCGCAGATTGGCTGGTGGAACATCATACACATCAGTGAACAAGTCCTTAAGTGGGGGTTTCTCTGATTTCTCTGCTATTTGAATCGCTTCTAATAGCTGCAGGAAGAATTAAAGATTAGTTTTGAACAAGAATTAAGCAGAAAGAAAGCAAGAAACCATTTGTAGTTAACAAGCACCTGTTTCCTGATGCTGCTTCTAAGCTCAGATTCCTCTTTGTCACTCCACCAGCCATTTCGTTCAACCCATTTCCGGAATCTGTCAACAGGATTTCGCGCCACTTTCCAGTATTCAATCTCATCAGCAGGCCGATACTTGGTGGAATCATCGGATGTGGAGTGGTGTCCTACCCTGTAGGTCAGTGCCTGAATGTCTATGCACTCGTCATTTTTCAGCATAAAATACAGGAATTGTTCAGCATGTCAGGGAACAACGCAGGCTCAAAGCTAAAATATTAGGCATTGAATGCAATTTTAAATTCCTGATTCCTGAATGATTGAAATGGAATCATGAATTAAATCCTACCTCAACTAAAATGGGTCTCTGTTCATTTATAGCCGTTTCGCGAGCTGCACGAATCGCACTATAAACAGCAAGAGCATCGTTTCCATCTATACGAATGCTCTGGATTCCATAAGCTTGACCCCTGACAACAATGCCATCACCTACAGAAAAGGGATGTCATGGAAAGCAGCCTATTATGACCTTATGAACCATTTAATAACTGACAAACTTCAATACCGAAAAGAGAAATCGTGAAATATGGAGATGTGTTTGAAAGCGTACTTCGAAATTGCTCTGATATATGTGTACTTATTGCCCAGCCATTGTTGCGGCAGATGAAAACAGCAGGCGCTTCCATGACTGCTGCAAAGTTCATGGCAGCATGAAAATCGCCCTGAACCAAAACATTCAACGATCAAAAACCTGAGAATGGACAATCTAAAGTCGGCCGCAGAGAAGAAATTCGTAAGATGTGTTCTGCTACTACCTCACTGGTGCCACCATCACCCATATAGGTGACAACACATGCATCTCTTTTATCCATTTTGAGAGAATAGGCAGCACCAACAGCTTGAGGAAGCTGAGTCCTGTCAAGTACCAGTGCAAGAAAATGTAATGAAACAACAATTGATCACATACAAGCAAATGAAATTGCAAAAGATTCTTGTCAGGAAAAGCGAAATTACGCTATAGGAGACGAAATGGTGAAGTAATTATGCTTGTTTGATCCATAATGGATTGGCATCTGCCTGCCTTTCCCATAATCAGCCTTGTTGCTGAAACATTGGTTCGCGAATTCCTGAAGTGTGAATCCACGCCATAACAGCACTCCAGGCTCGCGGTACTGACATTGTCATTGAACAAAATGAATTACCAGAATTCGGAAATTGAAGTTTCAATTCATGAGCATAACATGTTGTATACATTTGAAAAAATTGCAAACCTGAGGCAAGATAACATCATCTGCACTAAGTGCAGCTGCTGATGCAATGGTTACTGCTTCTTCGCCATTAGAGGTCAAATAGAAGGAAATTCTTCCTTGTCTTTGTGCTTCATAAAGTACGTTGTCCATAATTTGAAGTGTGACCATGTCTCTGTACATCTTTACGGCAACTTCCTCACTCAACTGACAAAAACAAAAATTGTACTTGTTTTGATTTTTCTTTTCCTATGTTTATTAAAAATATCATCGAGAATATGCGATTTAGTGATACTGGAATTGTCTTCAAAACTAAATAAGAGCGACCGAATTTTACAATAAAACGAAAATGTTTACCTGTTCAAAATCACTGTCCTTAATTAGTTCTCCAGTTTCATCAAGAACTCGGTAACAAGGAACCCTCTTGTCATTATTTTGAGAAATGAATCTCATTTCAGGTACATACGAAACCTTCCCACCAGGAAAATCCAAGGCCTGTTGAACATAAATGACGTTAGTCTCCAAATCTATACAAGTAATTATGAACGAACGAACAGACAAGAAAATTTTATATCGTTAATGAAAATTTCTGGAAGTCAAACAACATGAATTAATTGTAAATTTTATATTGTGAAAATAAATAAAATAAATACTAATTAGCATTTTTTAGTCAAGTACTTCATGATCATAAGTAAAGACATGATTTTGTAAACAGGATTTGTATTTGATTTCTGGATATTTGGTCAAATGAACTAATATTGTTTGAAAAGAAACAAGAATTTATTTACAACGAACAGACTTTAGAACTGAAATATTAAAGTTTTTAAGAAAATACATAATTTGGCTAAAATATGATAACGTTATTATTTTATTTTTCTCTTCAAATTATGACCAAAGTTTTTATATTTATACATAGTTGTTAGGTATTAATAATTAAAAATAAATTCCGTGCAAAATCATCATATTTACCATTAAATATGTCTTGTTTATAAATTATTGGGAAATTACTTCTATAACAAAATCAAATATCAATTCTCATGCCACCTCTTGAAACTATTATAAAAATGACACCAAAACTGAAATTAATATAAAAAATATCATTTTCTGGTCCACATGACAAATTGGGACATTATCAAGTGAAATTGAGTTCTCGCAAGAAATTTAGAACATATTGCGAGAGAAGAATTTTTCCAAGTGGTGTACAAAACATAGACAAACATGTACAAAACGTACACAACTATGGACAACAACAAAAATGCTATTTAAAAAAACAAATAACATTTTTTTTGTTTATTCAATAAAGTAT
>CAODLS010382466.1:0-22341 GCA_948243855.1 Flueggea neowawraea
TACGTTAATTAGGTGTCTGTCTTGGAGATGGATGGACAATTTGACAGATTAGATGAGCTCATCTACGTCGAAAGCCACCTAAGCAACATCTCCACCAAGTTCTATGGAGAAGTCACTCAACAAATGCTAAAGCATGCTGATTTCCCTGGAAGTAACAACGGAACTGGTCTGTTCCAAACGATCGTCGGATTGAAAATCAGAGATCTTTACGAGCAAATCTCCGCGAGCAAGGTTCAAACCCAGGTGGAAGCTACAAAAGCCTAAATAAACAGCCTTACATAATGAAATGAGGCTCTCTCATCTTCAGAAAATCTTCCCACTTCTCTCTTTTTTTCCACCTACTGTTTCTTCCTTGTGTTAGGTTGTTGTACCTCATAAAAATGAGATACTTTGTATCTATCTGATGTTGTAATTCTGTGGAGATCTGTACAATATAGAAAAATCAAAAGCAGAGATGAAATTCAGTTGAGAAGTTCCATACAGCTTTAAAAAACTTCTTTGCATGATGAAACACTTTTCTTGCATCATCACCTAGCCACTAATGATGGCGGTTACATGTTATCTTTTAGAGAAGAAACGATCAGTGGGTTTATGTGAGCCTTTTTTTCCCCCTTTTAGAATTAGTAAATACTCCATACATATACTCAACCACTTGAACTTCTCCTAATTCCAAATAGATGTATTCAACTAGATGACCTACTGGAGTTGTCTCTAGTCGAATTTGATTTCCGATTGAATTTGATTTTTTGATAAAAGTAGTTATTTTTCGATTTTTAGTAAGAGTAAATAAAGAGAAATATCCATAAAAAAAGTATCTACTCCTTGTTAAAATTAACATAAGGTTGTAATTTTCTTTCGTGTAATTATTTGTGTACGAGAACAGCAAGTAAAACTCCTTGTGGATGTTATAATGGTGCTATAAAGGCATCCCAGAACTGACAATTCTTAAATGGAAGTTCAAGTTCAACTAATTAGTCGTTCCGAACCTGATTGCCGGACTTACGTGTCAAATATTCACTATTTGTCCAAATCTGTGGGCGAAGTTAGGCTCTTTTTGACTTCACACAACATCTTTTGATTGTTTTGAACAGCTTGATTTGGTTGCATGCAGTGGTTCCGATGGCAACCGCGCCGGAAGGTTGTTCCACAGTTTCCGGTTAGAATTAATACAGACAGTGTAATGTTGCACCATACCAGATACCAATACCAGAAGAGAAACCAATGAGCTACAAGCTCATTAGTACTGGAGTAAGAGGTTGAGATTCGATTCATGGCGAACAAATAAAGTGACTGATAAAGGAAAAAATCCCAGAAGAGTAACAGAATTTGATTTGTCTGAGCCCTGAGGCCTGCATTAGTTTCTTTCTGAAATAATGTGAAACTCTGGTCGCTCCTTTTACGATTCTATGTCACAATCTGTAAGCAAATACAAATCCAGTTGGAAGTTTGCGTTTGACAAAAGATAAAGCAAAAAACACTGTTACATAAATACATAACTCACATACAACATCTAGAGCTCTTCTGGCTTTCTTGTTAAGTACTACACAGAATGTTAGCAGTCAAGATACAGCATTTAGGGGGAAGAAAGTAGCACAAAATATCTAAATTCTGATATATACAAGCTGGTATGGCCTAAAAAAGGAGCTCTAATCTTCCGCATTGTAAGAAAGCTCCTGAGAACAAGACGAGCACACGAGCACTATATTCGCAACCTACCAAGCATCAGTGCTACAAAACATGGCCTACACTATACAAGCACTGGAGTAGTTTATAAGGGAAACTAGCATTATTACCTAACCCCTGATTATCAGCTTCTGAGCTCTGACACATCTACTTGATTGTAACAAACTTGTTAGTACCATGCCTAGCCCAGTGGTCCTTCAGGTTGATTGGCTCTGAAAGATTGTGACCATCGGCTACCAGTTTAACTACAAGTTTTGCATATGCTCCATTGCTCATTTTCCTCCCAGGCACACGAGCCCCGGTCTTGTTAGGATTTATGGGAAGGGGATATTCAGATATATTACAATTGCAGCAGGCAGATTGCCATCCATTATTGCCCCACTTATAGCAAGCTATGGGCATCCAGCGCAGGAACAAAAAGGAGAAGGTACTTGAGATAGATCAAAGCTTGGTTTGTCAGTCTGAATGTTGGCATTCCTTTTCTCACGTTTTGCTGTAGCAGCACTTTGCTTCTTGTTTTTTCCTCTAGCTCTCTTTTTGGATTGGCTTCAATGCAGCTTCGGATGGAATTTGATTTGAGCCTACAACAGAAGTTTTCTGCCTTTTATTCTTCACAGGTTTTATTCCCGAGCAGTGACCTTTCGAAGGATGAATTGCAGGTGGCACAAAACGTATTGGGGTAACAAGAAAACATGGTTCAGGATTAAATTGGGTTCCTGGAGGAGGACGACAGACTTTTTTCAGAGTTGATATAAAACTTCCAGGACAATAACTGGAAAAGTTGGGAGAAGTTGCTTCTGTGTTTTCTTCAAGCATGGTATGATTTCCATTGTAGTATTTCTCCGTAATCAACATTGCAGGATTACTCTGAGCACGAGATACTAGGTTTCTGCACTCAACAGCAGACTGCTTCAGCAATCCAAATTCTCAGTTAGCAAAGCATTCATTAGATTCATGCAGAGGTAACATAAAATACTAAAATATCATGCACTAGAAACATATGGCAAGAATTGAAACTAATAGGAAACATCAGAGAAACAACAAAATGCCTCTGTCCAAAGTATAAAAAAAGAAAAGAAAAAGGAATTAGAGTATCTGGTCTAATTCTCCAAATTATACACTATACTTTTTCTTACTGGACTTTTTTCATCCCTCTGATAAAGAAATTGTTACTACCCTTTTCAGAAAAAGAAATTAAGGAACTAAATGATTATTACGAGGAAAAGAAATTGAAACAGAAAAATTATAGCGTCTGATCTAAAGATTTATCTGTTTGGAGAAATCTACTAATTAATGATTTTAAAAGTCGCATTTTCTTGAGACTACATTATTTGCCAATAGGTTATGACCATATAGCTCTTTTTTGTTTTACCAGAGACCTCGTAATTTGGTTTTGAATGTGCTTCCATCAGTAATTGAACTCAGACCCCTTAGCGCTGAAATTCACTCGATAACTCATAATTTACTTCAAGAATGCATTCCAATGTAACAATTTGCTTAAAGAATGCATATTCAAGAACTGGGTTTAAGCTCGAACGACTAATAAATTACAATGCAGAAAAATCACAAATCTTTTTGCATATAGAAAAGAAAGTACATGTGGGAATATCCACCACAATTTTAAAAATCAAAGAGAAAATACATAATCGACCAAGAAAGAAAAGAACAAGTGGTCCTCCACAAGTAGTAAGAAACTACGAAAAAACAGAAATAATCACAGTAATAGGAAACGCAGAAATCTTTACCAACTCCCAGAGATAACTCCACAACAAATTGGGCAAGATCTATTGACACATGCTTGTGATAAGAAAGAATTGAAGTGCATTTTCCGTACCTGAAAGTGGGTGTGCCCTGTTTTCCTTTCTTTCACTCCACTGCCAATACAAGTGCTGCCTCACCATACTGTTCTTTCATTTCCACGCGCAAATGCTTTTGGTTGGACCGTTTTTAACACAACAAAATGATCTTTTTGTTTTAACTATTTTTTTGACAGCTCATTTCATTTTATTTTCATTGTTTATTGGTTGTTGGTCGGTTTAATCTTTAAAAAGAGGAATTGCATTTTAATTATAAGGAAAAATTGCATTTTTTTTATAAAAGAGCTCCAAATAATATCTCAAAATTTACCATTTTTTTCCTCGAGTCTCAATTCAATACGGAAAGACATTAACGAATGCACCCAATTTTTAGCATGCTATCAATTTGAAGTCGAATGATCAAGAGTCACTCCCTAAGATATTACCAGTTGGACTACAAGTCCTTGACATCTCAAATTTACTTTTTGTTTTATTACTTTTTAAAATGTTATTTTTTTTAAAAAATAACTGTAAATATCACTTTTTTGACTTTTGTCAGAAATTGGGGAAAAAATATAGCAAAAAATCAGACAAAATCGTTTAAAAAGAGTTTTTTGCAGAGCTTGTATAATTGATATACAATCGTAAATAAAACATGTATAAACGTGGACAAGTTTTATAACAATCCTTTTATAAAATTATATAGTATGTCAATAGAACATACAATACACTGTTACAAATCCAGTTGGAAGTTTGTGTTTAGTAAAAGATAAAGTAAATCAAAACACTGTTAGACAAGTACATAACTCGCATAAAACATCTAAAGCTCTTCTTACTTTCTGGTTTAGTACTACACAGAATGTTAGTAGTGAAGATACAACAACGAGGGGAAAGAAAGTAGCACAAAATTTCAAGTCAGATATCTACATGCTGGTATCATCCGAGAAATGGAGCTCCAGGATTCTAAATTCTATATATTCACAGGCTACAGACCGACATCGCCAGAAAACACGACCTACATTTTTACAAGTACTGGAGTTGTTCACAAGGGACATTAGCATTATTACCTAGCTAACCTGATTACCAACTTCTGAGCTCTGAGGTATCTACTCGATTGTAACAAACTTGCTAGTACCATGTCTAGCCCAGTGGTCCTTCAGGTCAATTGGCTCCAAAAGATTGATGCCCTCGGCTGCCAGTTTCGCTACAAGTTTTGCATATGCTTCATATCCCATTTTTCTCCCAGGGACACGAGCCCCTGGCCTACTAGGATGTTTGGGAAGGGGATATTCAGATATATTACTATTGCAGCACGCGGATTGCCATCTACCATTGCCGCATTTATGACATGCTCTAGGCATGCCAGTGCAGGAACAAACAGGAGGAGGTACTTGAGATAGATCAATGCTTGGTTTGTCAGTCTGAATGTTGGCATTCTTTTTCTCGTGTTTTGCTTCAAGAACACTTCGGTTCTTTGTTTTTCTCCAAGCATTCTTTTTAGATTGTTTTGGCTTCAACACAGCCCTGGATGGAATTTGATTTGGGCCCACAAAAGAAGTTTTCTGCTTTTTGTTCTTCAGGGATTTTATCCCTGAGCAGTGACATTTTGCAGGATAACTTGGAGGAGGCATGGAACACATTGGAGTAATAGGAAAACATGGTTCAGGATTAAATCGGGTTCCTGGAGGAGGACGAGAGACTTTTTTCGGAGTTGATACAGAACTTCCAGGACAACACCAGGAAAAGTTGGAAGCAGTTGCTTCTATGCTTTCTTCAAGCATGTCATGGTTTCCAATGTAGTATCTTTCCATAATAAACATTGCAGAATTACTCTGTGCACTAGATACAGGTTTCTGCATTCAACAGCAGACTGCTTTGACAAAACAAATTCTCAGTTAGTAATCCATCATTCATTACGTTCATGCAGAGGTAACACAAAATCCTAAAATCATCATGTTCTAGGAACACATGGCATAGATTGAAACTGATTGGAAATATCCATAAGTGAAAATGCCTCTGTCCAAAGGAAATTAAGGAAATTAAAATATTATTAGGAAGAAAACAAATTGAAACAGAAAAATTACACGGTCTGATCTAAAGATTCATCTGTTTGGAGAAATCTAATCACTAAGTAATAATTTTTAAACTCGCATTCTCTCACTGTATTTTTCAAAATGGGTTATGACCACTATACCTCATTATTTACTTAAAGAATGCATTACAATACAACAATTTACTTCAAGAATGCATTTTCAAGAACTGGGTTTTAAGCTCGAACAACAGATAAATTTTGCTATGTCTTTTTTTTTTTTGTTCCCAGCAGGAATTGAACTCTCGACCCATTAGTGGGAAGACAATTTCAAACAACAGATAAACTACGTTGCACAAAAACCACAAATCTTTTGGGGAAAACAAAAAGAAAATGCATGTTGGAAAATCAACCAGAATAATCAAAGGGAAAATGCATAATTAAAAAAAAAATTCCACCCTAAATAGTAAAGGATTGGAAAAACGTAAATCATGGCAGTAGTGGAAAAGGCAAAAAACATTACAGAGATCATTACTAACTCCAAACGATGACTCCACAACAGGTTGGACAAGTCCATATACACATGCTTTGAATAAGTAAGAATTGAAATGCATTTTCCGTACCTGAAAGTGGGTGTGCCCTGTTTTTCCTTTCTTTCACTCCATTGCCAACACAATTCCTGCCTCACCGTACTGTTCTTTCATTTCCACGCACAAATGCTTTTGGTTTTATCGTTTTAACAGTAGAAATTTATTTCAGCTTATTTTCAGTGATTTATAATATCAAATTCGGCTGGTGACAAAATCGAGAAAGGCACTCCACAGATCACACAGCATATTACCAATCTGTGCAAGGGTTTAATAAAGTAAGGTTTAATGGAAATTTTTTCTCTCTTTCTTTCTTTTCCTTTTTTTTATAAGGAAGATGGAAATTTTTTGTTTTGGTCACGACAAATTTGAAAAATGATTCAGATATTTGACGGAAATCAAGCCACCTGATGTTAACTCAAATAGTTAAGTACGTACATTATTCATCTAAAATCTCTAACCATTTGTTGTCAAGGAACTAGGTATGACAATTTATATCTTACTTGACATGTATCGATTTTACCCGTACTTAGTCAATGCGGTTATTACTTGTTTTGACTGAGGATAGATACAGATACGGATAATATTCGTATTTTATTGTGTGGGTACAAGTAGGCTATGAATATAAGAATACCCTACCTGTATCCGTACTAATACCCTTATCCATTGGGTAATATTCGTATCCACGTCTGTTACCCCTTATCTGCTGTATACACATATATATAGATATATCTATACACATATATCTACACACACACACACATATATATATATATAGAGTCTTTTGAAAGTAAATAAATTCTCATATTTGCATAAATTGATTTATAATTAGAATGAGACTATAAATGTATTTTGTTAGATATTGTAATTTTTATATAGCTTGAATGAGATGTTACTATTGAGAAGTTATTATTATAGTTTTATATTCAAAGAGCTTATTATAACTAAAATATTGGGCAAAATTTTGTATATAAAACTTGTTCATATAATATTAACGTATGATTAATTAGCCAACAAATCAAGCATGAGAGTTTAAAAATAATATTTTTTTAACATTTTCATATATTTTGGTCTAACATATTTTAGTATATTATTATTACAAATATAACATGTAATATATATTTTGGTCTAATATTTTCTCCACAGTAAGAAACTAGAACTAATAGTTGTTATTTGAATTTTGCAATGGGAATATTGAAAACACTGCTCATCTTCATCCTTATATAGTATTTTAAACTATAATTTTTGTATAAATTCTTCATCAAGTGATAATTTATTATTTTACTATTTCATTAACTACATTCAATTGTGAATTATAACTTTTATATTATGTGTATAAATATAGTATTTTATATTATCTCGTATATTTTTTTAATTTATATTTTAAATTAGTGATATATTATTTTTAAAATTAATTAATTAAATTTAAATCATGGGTAAATGGGTACCCTACAGATAAATAGGTATCCTGTGGGTCGGGTACTTGTAACAATTTTTATTACCCGCACGGTTACGAATAAGGGTATTGATATACTCTACCTATTGTCATTCCTAGACCCCACCAACCTCAATTTTGTTGTTTGACTAAGCGAAAAATTTGTAATTCCAATTCTATCCTTAATTCTTTGGAATTGTAATAAGGCATGCTCCAATTCTTAAGGTAAGACCCAAAATTCACAATTCTTTATCTCTCTCTCCCTCCATCTAAAAAAAAATTAATTATTTAATATTAAATTAGTATTAAATAATTAAATATTTAATCTATATTAAAATAATTATTTAAATAATTAATTCTTTTTTTTATCATATTCTAATTCTAGTTCAATTCTATCTCTCCCTCCATTCCTTCATCCATCTCTCTCTCTCTCCATCTCTTTCTTTCCCTCTCTCCCCCTCTATCTCTCCCTCACTCTCTCACTCTCTCTTTCTTTCTCCCTCTCTCTCCCCCCTTCTCTCTCTCCTTCTCTCCCTTCCCTCTCTTTCCCTCTTTCCCTCTCTCCCTCACCATCCCTCCCTCCCTCCCTCCCTCTCCCTCGGTCTCTCTCTCTCCCTCCCTCCCCCATCTCTCTCTCTAAGAAATTTGATTATTTAATATTAAATTTATATTAAATAATTAAATATTTACAGTATGTTTGGTTCATAGAGTTGATGAGGATTGAAATTGGAATTCCATGTGGAATTCATATGATTTTGTTTGTTTTGTGGAATTCCAATTTCACATATTGTCAATTCTATGATTTTGTGGAATAACAATCCTAGTATATAGCTAGAAATTACAATTCCACACATCCACAAAATAAACACTGAATATGAAAAAAATTTCTTGTCCTTACTAGGAATGATGTAGTTAGATATTTTTTAATTTATAAAATCTAAAAGATATTTTATGCATTTGTCATTTAATAATTTCATTATATTTTAAGAAATTATTTTGTTTATCATTTATTAAGTTGCTTTATTTATTATTTATTTATTATATTTTATTCTTATGTTATTTACACATTTATTTAAATGAAATGCCAAAAGTATAATATTTAACTCTATTTGAAAAGTCAGGGACAAAATAGTCTTGCCAAATAATTTATATTTTATTCCTTACAATATTACATGCAACTCAATAAAAGAATATAATCGAATTGTTATTCATTCTATCATCCAAATAAAAGAATAGAATTTCTATTTCATGGAATAACAATTCTATTCCACATGAAATAGCAATTCTATTCTATTCCGCAAACCAAACGACCCCTTAATCTATATTAATAATTATTTAAATAATTAATTCTAATTTTGATCTTATTCTAGTTCTAATTCAATTCAAATTGGGCCTAAAATTGAATTTGGCCTGAAATTGAGGAATTGGACCCAACCAATTCAAATTCTATTGTTTAGTTAAGAGAAAGAATTTGTAACTTCAATTACATCCTCAATTCCTTGGAATTGTAATAAAACATCCTCTAACTCTTAAGGTACAACACAAGAATTCACAATTCTTCATCTCTCTCTCTCTCTAAAAAAATGAATTATTTAATATTAAATTCATATTAAATAATCAAATACTTAATCCATATTAAATAATTATTTAAATAATCAATTCTAATTTTGATCATATTCTAATCATGATTCAATTCTCTCTCTCTCTCTCTCTCCCTCCCTCCCTCCGTCTGCCTCCCTATCCCCCTCCCCCTCTCTCTCCCTCCCTCTAAAAAATATTTAATTATTTAAAATTTAATTCATATTAAATATCTAAATATTTAATCTATATTAAATAATTATTTAAACAATCAATTCTAATTCTAATTCAATTCTACCTCTCCTTCCATCTCTCTCTCTCTCCCCCCTCTCTCTTTCACTCTCCCTCTCTCTCTTTCCCCTCTTCGTCTCTCAATCCCTATCTCTCTCCCCCTTTCTCTCTCTTTCCCTCTCTCTACCCCTTCTAGTGAGTCCTCTAAATTTTAAATAATTATATGACTAGTCTTGTTGTGAAGTCTCACAATTAAACACCAAAGTTTAAAAAATTGTAAACGTCTTGTACATAGTGTACACCAAAAATTCAATTTTTAAGAAAGATTATAAATGCCTTGTACATTTGTGTGCATCAATTGAAATCTACTAAATCAATTTTTTTTAATAAAAAAAAGCAATGTCTTGCACACACGTGTTCACAAGTGTATGCATGTGTATACCAATTGAAAACCATCAAATTAGTTAAAAAATTTGTAAATGTCAGGTGTTGTACACTAATGTACGCCTGCTGTATACGCTCTAGGAAAATTCTTCTCTTCTCAATTTTCCACGAAAAAAGTCAAGGTCTGTTTAGTCTTGAAAAATCTCTAAAAATTCTCTAAAAATTATCTAGAGAAACCAAAAAGTAGAAAAGTTGTTCAAAACCTCAAAACCTTGTTCTATGTGGAAAACAAGGGTTTCCAAATGATTTCTACATAAAAATGCAAATAATTTATTTCTTTATTTTAGACAGATAAGTTGTTTTTCAGTTTTCACAAATGAACATATAATTTGAATATTTTTTAACTTTTAAAAATAGAAACAAAATCGAAAATAGAAAACAAAAAACATTTTTTCGTTTTCTAAACTAATCAGGCCCTCAATTTCTTATGAATTTTGTTGAACCAATGGTGGTTAACATTTGGGTCCCTTTGTGTTTGATGATGAACAAAATTAAGTTTGATATTTGAACATTCTTCAAGGCTAACTCGAGTTACATATTAGTCCAACTTGAGTTATTGAAGTAAACATTGCTTCCATAAGTGAAGGAAAAAAATCAAACAATGAGGTGCAAATATTCAACTCCAGTTATTGAAGAACCTACTCGAGTTATATAGGGGCAAGGCTACTCGAGTTACATGAATGATCAAATCGAGTTATTCAGTAGCCAGACAACTCGAGATATATGTATTCAACTCCAGTACGACAACTTTATGGGGCCGATGTTCAAAAGCAACAACTCGAGTTAATATAAATCCAACTCGAGTAACAATGTTCACAACTTGAAGAATCCAATCAAACAGGAAGTAAGAGTATGAAGGCTAACTCGAGTTACAATTTGGATAACTCGAGTTATCATTGGAGACAAAACAATTATACCTAGAACTGACAAGATCAGGGTTCAAATGTCAAAAATCAGTGGTCCCAACGGTTATGTTTATGGATAACTCGAGTTAGGGAAATGCCTACTCGAGTTAGAGCTACAAAGATCGTGAAGTTCATAAAGCCTAACTCGAGTTATTGAAGTGCCTACTCGAGTTAGACAAGGTGTCAGTGCATTAAATGATATGGTTGCTCTATCTCACAACGGTTCTAATAAATTCTCTAACATCTCTTTCTACTTCCAAAGGTATAAATACATCCAAGAGACTTCAGAAACAAACTAACAACAACTTGCAATCATCTAGCAACATCATCAAGCTTTAAATTGTTCTTATTGGCAAATCATTTATATTTCTCTCAAGAGTGCTTTTACACTTGCAATTCCTTTTTTGCTTAAGAGTGATAGATTATATTTTCATTCTTCAATTCGAACAAAAATCATTGTAATAGAGAGAGAATAGTTTTCTTGTTTGTCTTGAAAATAAGGGTTATACTTGTGTGGTTTAATCTTGCACCTAAGAAGCAAGAGTGTGTAGAGGTTGTCTTCACCTATTGAAGAAGGAAGTTGATAGTAGATTTAAAATCTCAAGAGGAGTTTGAGGAGTAGACGTAGGCTAAGAGAGGCGAACTACTATAAACATTGACTTTGATTTCTCTAACCCTCGTCTCTTTAAATTTATTATTTGTGTGAATTAGTTTATTGCTCTTGTTTTGTTTTAATTCATATTGATTATTGTAAAACGTTTTTAAATCAATTTTAATGTTAGAATTCCCCCCTCTCCTTTGGATTGCTATTTCGGACCTACAAATTTCAAGAAAATGTTATCTTTGATCTTAGTTTCAGCTTTAATATTATTTTTGATATTTGGTTTTAAGGGATGAGTTTTTTTAAGAATCGACATTCTAGTTTATTATGAAAGTGTAATTTTTCCTAAAAAAAAGATAACCGAACAGTTTTGTAAGACAAGAATTCATACCTAACCCGTAGTCTGGGAGAATGCACAAAAAGCCGCCAGCAAATGAACCTTCAACCGTGGTACCATCATCTCCCTCCAGCGACATCTGCCGATGAAAATACCTTGACTGACACCCAAACGGACAAGAGGAGTCTCCGTTTGTGTGCACCATTCCACACATTGGAGAGGCCACCCTACCGAATAGATTAAGTCGATTTTTAAATGTGTGCGTGTGTTTTTGTGTGTGTATTGAAACCGCCCATCAAAAATCGAATTGGAAGTGACTGCTTTATATTTTATGATTTATTATTATTATATATATGAGTATTAGCAAAAAAATTTGTTGTATAAAAAGTTAGAAAAAACGCACACTCTAATGGTGATCTAGGTGATTTTACTGAATAGTCACCTGCTCGTTTATAACTAAAATATTATAACAGAAGGTCTTACAAGCACAACCATTTTGTTTCTCACAATTTATAATCATTTTAGTTTTAATTCTTGAAACTTATGTCAGTTTTGGCAGTTTTATGCTTGGATGAGAAGTAAGATAAGATTAAGGCCGCACGTTCTTCCTCCCTTATGGTGCAACTGTTGGTTTTTCGTTTTGGTAAAACGAAAGCACGTCATCTGTAGACCGTCTCACCTAAATTACTTAGAGAAATGTGTATTTAATATATAGTTATATATGCAGTTAGATGAAATAGCATCGATGCTTGTTCATGTGTATTTATATCACTATGTTTTCATAAAGATCATACATGGTGGAAATTTCTCCTGAAGATACTCTGATTGTACCAGTACAGTGTAAGTCATATACGAAGTTTACAGCTGAGACCAAGTATACAAACTTCATTTACTTTTTTATTTTATCCTTTTTCACCGTGGGTATTCTTTTTTGTATTTGACTGCTGCATAATATGCAGGTATAACATTTGTTAAAAATAAAATAATTTCAAACTTATTTGAACGAAAGATCCAATTGTGACTTCTTTAATTGCAACCAAATTTCTACTTCCAATTGCATTTCTTCTTCCATCTGCCATTATGAGAAGTGGCGCTACAAGTTACGGTGTGAGTATTAGTTAAAAATTTTATTGTATATAATACTCTCTCCGTCTCATAATAATAGACACATTTTTCATTTTAGGTGTCTTAAAATATAGACACATTTTTTATATATATTTATTATTAGCAAAGTATAATTAATATTGTCCTTATTTAATCTTTTTTTAACTAATTTATTAATTACCAACACATTTACTCAAATGATATAAATGCAAAATTTTTTGAAATTAAATGAATTTAAATATGAAAACTACAATTGCTTGAGTCCGTAAAAAATTGTTAGTGGTTATTATTATGGGACGGAAGGAGTAGTTTAATTTGTCGCTTTTTTAATACATCACAACTAAAGAAAGGTCGACCTTCATCCAGATTCCATCTCTGGTGTTGTCACAGTGTTCATAATCCATGTTGTAATTGACTTCTATTCTTAGTATAGCTTTACAAGTTGTGATTCGTTGTATATATAGAGATGTGAGAATTTATGAGACAAGATAACTATTCTAAATCGTGTATACTGTATTTACATATCTTTATACAATATGTATAGATATATAGCTATCACCTGAAAATATATACCTTTAGACAAGATACTGTATTCGTTTATCTACTGCTTATAATATATCACCTGAAAATTGGCCTAAAATTTGGGAGTAGTTCTATCAAATATATCCCAAAAACAAAAAGGAAGTATACAAATAATCATTAACTATCTATAAAGATAAGCACTGCTAAAATAACGTCGTAATGCTAAAATCAGCCAATAATAGCGAGTAAGCTTTGCCTAACAGCAGGAATTGAGCAAATTATAGAACCAAAGATACCAGTAAGTGCATACGCAATGGCGCAAAACGGAAGCGCCTCCGGTTCCTTTGCTGACAATGCTGCTGTTCCCAGCCCATGGGCACTGTTCACATTAAGAATGCATGTTACGAAATTGTTCTATTTCAAATGAGTCAAACCAAACGGGGCTTATCGCGAGTAAGACGACCAGAAATAAAAACTCAAAGCTCATACAAACAACCGATTAGCAATGTGTTGTGAGTTTAATGAACGTAATATGTCTAATCCATTAAAGATTTAGCAGTGACTAATTTATATAGAATATTAAAATTTAGTGATCACACAAAAAAATAAAATAAAATTGAGTGAAAAGGCCAAAACTAAGGTTGATTAATCATAAATGAACCTTAAATCTAACGGTTTCTGAACCCAAAAAAGGTCAGTCCAATAAAATTTCCTAGTATCTATCAATTTAAGGTCAAAAGAATACTGGTGTGTGTCATTGATGGAGAGCATACCTGGAAGCAGTAGCAATTCCTCGAGCAATGGGATCACGAAACCGTAGCTTATCAAGAGTTGTTTGCACAAAATTGGCTCCAATTAGACCTGTTACTACTACTACGGCTGCTGTTAGCGACGAATTGGCACCTGCAACACACAGCCTCCAAGTCATTCCCTTCAAAACTTTGTTTAAAAAGAGTGGAATTTACTTGGCATCGAACAACTAATGTTGCATTGCAAAAGCACCTTCAAAGAATGTAACTATGCTGAGTGCAAGTGCCACAGTTATACATCTGGGAAGAATAGAGACTGTTAATGTTGGTTCTAAGCCGGCCAAACGCCCGGCTAGAGCGGTCGAATATAGCGAGAAAAGTGTGGCAACTATGACAGATGTGAATATCTCAGCTGCATGTCTCTTTACCAGCTGCAGAAAGAAGCATATATATAGACCATGAGTTCCCATTCTGAACAAAATATTGTCATATTGAAACGTCATATGTACAAACCAAGAAGATGAATTACATTCAAACATAAACATAAGGCTTTCAGGAGGAAAAAAATAAACCAGAGGAACATGTTTAATTACCAGAAATACCCTCAAAGAACGACTGTGAAAATAAGCTCTCTGTTAAGCAGTTGCTTTTGGTAAGAGTTATATTCCATTTCATATTTTAGTTTGAGTAATTTGGGAAACTTGTTCGCCTTAAGCGGAAAACTGAGGAATAATAAGTTAGAAAATAATTTTCTAGAGTTTTGGTTACTAATGCCTCTTAGTTCTGGTAGAGCAAATGAGACTGTAAATCATAGATTACACATTTTTCTCTGTTCTATAACATAGCATGTTTAGAGATTTGGAGCATAATAGTGCAGCAAGGTGAATTTTTGTCTTCACAAGCAAATAGCAGATAATTGGCACATGAGAATGGCCGGTTTATACATTGAAGTACTAATGCAGTCTTAAACTAACCAACAACAAAGAATAGTTTCTATCAATCTGCTTGTAGTCTAGTGGTATTGAGGCCGAATTTAGGATGTCACATCCAGGTTTCATTTTAGCCTAATCTAATTGAAAACAAGATAAATACTTCCAACTAATGCAAACTGCAAAATTCGGAACATTATTTGCAAATTGCGAAAGGTAGAATTCACCTTTCTCTGTTTGAACATTGAGAAGGCGAATGAAAGAATGACAGATCCCAAAAATCCCATTAGCACATCACCAGCTCCAGGGTTGGATGGAACTTTTGTAAGATAATATCCTGCTTGCATAACAACAATTTTTTTCTAAAGCTATGAGAAGAGGGTAAACAAGCAGACTTAAAGCACGCACGGTATGATTACAATTAAAACAAAACAACTTTAAATGGAATTCGAGGCCACACATTATGATGGAGAACAAAGCAAGTCAGAGAAATTGGCTTCTGTAGTGATTGCTGTCTGAAAAACAAGCTCAGCTAATTGAAGTTTCAACTTACCTAGAACAGGATCAGGTACGCTTCGCAAAAGATATCCAAAAGCATATGCTGCTAAATCTACAGATAGTGTACAACAGATAATGGGATGAAAAACCTTCTTCACACCCGATGGCAACATGAAAAAGAACAGAATAGAGGAAAAGTCTTCTGAAGAGCCATTCGTTTGATATGACATAATCTTTTTCTCTCATTTTTTCAATTACATGGTGAAATTCTAATGTGGGTTTATTTGGTAATTTACCCAGAACCAACCATGACGCCTAACACAGTAGATGCCAACAGGAACGGGAGGCATGTGCGAACAGTTGTTCCTAATGAAGTTGGGTAAAATAGAGCTGCAGCAAATGATACAAAAAAGATTCCAGTCCATGTCCACATTTCCAGGGAAGAAAAGGGAGCCGGCTTTGACATAGGCTCTGCTTCCATCATTACTGTCTTTGCTATTTTCCTCACTGCAATAGCAGTAAATCCTGCAACACAAAGTGAGGCCAGCCAGCCTCCAGCTGCAATCTCACACAAAAAAAATGTCAAGTGTATTTGAAATCTCTCTCTCACTCACACACACACTGGTGCACACGGATTCAAGGAGTGAGCTGAACTGCAACCATAACCATGCTAGACTAAAAGTATCCCTATCAAAATTATATGATCTTTTTAGACATGAAATGGGTTGTATCCTCTGTAAGACCAGAAATATAAGAGGGGGGAAAAGTGACTAATTGAAGACAGCAGGGTTGGCAGGAAAATAAGAGCTTGCAGGAACAACAATATCAATAATGCTTTAACAAAAATACTGAATTGGATGAAAACTTTTTTTATTTTCCATTCTAATTTAAATGTGTTTTTAAGTAAGAATCAAGATCTTGCTCGAGACAGCAGCTCTTATCAAGACTGATATAGATTGACAAAGTCACTTATACAAGAAATTCAGAAGTTGAAAAAATAAATTAACGGAAAACGTTATTACCGACGATGAGCAAATTTTGATGCCTGAAGCTGCAGGGATATCTCTAACAGAAAGTGGCAAAACAACCAACGATGGGACATAGAAGAGTGGAAGCCATCGCTGAATAAATAGAAGACCTGGCTCAAAGAAATTCATTACACTTGTTGCAGCCTTTGAACAGTTGAATCAAGAACCATTAAAATTGTAAATATGCAGAACATTCCAAAAAGAGCACTTGGGAACTGGATAGCAGCTGCCATAAATGCCTTCTTCAACAACTTATCCGTTGCAAGAATAATCCCGAGAGATACTAGTAAATGCAGAACTCCAACCATCTAATACAAGCATCCACAGTTAGACAAACTAAAATTAACGCCAAAAAGATTCAATTTAATCAAACACATTAGTATTTACTACAAAAGCAACAAAGTCTCAATCTCATCGTTAGTGTGGATACAATGGCATAATCAAAACGAGTTAGCCAATCAGACATAACTGGCAAATTGTCTAATAGTTGGATTTTAGCAAAACTATATATTTATCACACAAGGATGTCACAATTCTACTAGTTCAGTTGCTACTATTGAACATCATCATTTTACAGAGGAAGTCATGGAAGTATGCTAAGAGAATAATAGCATTATACATTCAATACATACTTTTTGTGAGACTATGGAAGTATTAGAACTGCCCGCTGAGCTCATGGAATTCGTAGAAATTCTTCGGGTGGAACAAGTTTGTTGATGATCCATTTGTAAGAACCTTGAATCAGACTCAAGAACTCTAATGGGTACGAAAGATCTCTTGAAATAGGATTGGCTATGCTCATTTTGGAGTCCATTGAAAACACCAACCGATGACTTCTTGCGAATTTTGCAAACAAGTGTTCGTGATTTGAGATACGAACGATTGGCGGAACAAAGCGATAAATTATACTGAGGCGTAAGAAAGGGAGTTGCCATGAAAAGAGTGAGGAAATTGCTGAGAACAGAGAGAAAGGGCGAGGAATAGGAAGAGAAAGAGAGAGCATTGTTTTGTTATTAAGGGTCTCTATCAATCCAAAGACAGAATAGAATTCTGGTTGAGTTTGTATGGACATAAAACAACGTCCAAGATTGAGTTTTATTTTTTTTTTTAGTTTTAAAAATTGTCACGACTTATAACGGATAGAACCGGATTTTACTCGGGAATTTTAAACGGGTGAGTTTGTTAGACGTGTGAGTTTATCGGGTCAAGATCAGTGAAACCAAGTAAATAAATCCTCCCTGGCATCTCTAGCGGTCTTCTCTAAAATAGAGGACATTTTTGATAAAATAGAGAATATTATAAATTATATAAATTAAAGATAAAAATACTCTTCAATGTTACTCTTTAATCTTATTCTTTAATTTATTGACAACAAAATTTTATTCATGAAAGAAAAATAAACAATCAAAAAATGGTGGGAAAAAGTAATAAAATATATGAGAATAATAACAACTAAGTAACATAGTCATATTGACTAGTTAGATATAAATATCAAATAGTGAAACTCATATTTTATTTCACTTTTAAAGATAATGAGTCAAATAAAGAGTATGTTTTTAGCATCACCAACAGCTTTTTTAATTTCTCCTTAAAATATTATATTTTATTCAATTTTTTTCTATTATTTATATTAAAATTTAAACTCAATCTATTTTTTTCTTATTAATTAATATTATATTACTACTTAAAAAAAATAAAGAGTAGCGAATAGTAACTCTATATTTTCGAAGAGTTAATATCTACTCCTACTTTTTTTTGACATGCCAATAAAATAATAATTGATATGTTAAATAAATAGAGTGTTTCTGCTTAAAATATTGAAAGTGAGCTGCGTGAATCTGTAATTTGTGTAACTGGACGCATTTATATGTATTTGGCCCATCTTTATTTCTTCCAAGGCCAAACAATATTGTGGTAATTATGAGGTACAATCACAAAACTTTGCAATATTTATTTGGCACTGATAGATTATGCATATTACAGATACAATTTGCAATATTTATTCTTTACATGGGTCACGTTTCAAATTCACGGTGCGATTTTTTATATTCACGAGCCTTTTGTTTATATATTGTTGGTATGTTGTTGATTTGTTGTTGGTATTTATATATTGGTACGTTGATTTTTTTTGTATTTGCAAAATCAAGGCGTCTTATTTAGAAGTTATTTAAATGTTATTTATATGTTGTTTAAATGTTATTTATATGTTGTTGATATCTTTTGTTTATATGTTGTTTTATATGTTGTTAATTTTCATCTTTATATAATGTTTATATGTTATTTTTAAATTCAAGACATTTTGTTTATATATTGTTTGAATGTCATTTATATACGATGCAGAGATTCTAAATAAATTCTAAACAAGTTTTAAATATGTCTGAAGATGAACAGTTTCTAAACAAGTTTGTAAAATTGTAATTTATAAAATTGGCACGTAAATCTATAACTTCATAATTTTTGCCTAGAATATTAAAAATGGGGGCCTGAATCCGTAAATAGTGAATTGTGCTTCGAAAATGTGTAAATACCCCAACAATATTACCTGCTTCAAGAGAACACAAGTCTAACAATTTCCTACGCCCAACTGTGGAGCTTCCGGTCATAAGATTTTGAATCTTCGGACTCAAATCATTTTCTTAATTTTTTGGACCATCTTTTATTTTTTTTATTCTGATAATTAATTTTAGGGAGATTAATTTTTGATAAGATTGCCAATTTGCTAGGATAACAAGTCAATTGACCATTCGGCTAAAATAATCGAAAACAAACTGAATGGAATCCCTGCAAATACATTTCAACCCTTTTAAAGTTTTACCAATTCAATTCTCCGTTTAAAAATATGAAAGCCATAGCTCACTCATGTTTGTTTGCATATAACACATTTTAGCATATTGTAACTTTCAAAATATGTGCGACTATCTCTTCTTTTGAGTTATTTAATCTACTAATTTCACTATTCAATCAAATAAATTTGATTTTTGCCACACTCAATGTGCAAAAGAAAATCACCACATGACATTGAAACTTTAGCCTAATCACTTACCTTTTTATGAGTACATGAATTCTTTTGAACTGCATCTGCGTATACACAAGTCAAACATCGTCTTAGCTACATTAATTGTAAACCTTTTGATCAAAGTGAACAATATCAAACATTTTATTTCTTTAATGATGGGTTTTGGTATTTGGTTGTATTAGTACCTAATTTGAGTTGATTTTCATAAGGTTAAATATAGTTTTGGTGCCCTCTCGTATCGTATTCCTAGTGATCATGGGATGAATGAGGGCAGGTTGGGACGTGTTGAGAGGAGTTTTAGGGGTCTGGCGTGATGTCCTGTTATGTCATTTGAATAAACATTTTTACTATATCGCAGAGCACTGTGTTACATGAGATCTTCAAGACCTTATATAATGCGAAGATGATATAGGAGGTTTCGGTAAATTGGTGTAATTTTTTGTTTGAGGGTGGTGGACGTGGTGTTGATGACATAAGATATTTCGGTAAATTGGTGTTTAGAAGGCTGTCCAGGAGCACTTTTAGGGTTCTGTTAAGATATGGAACTAACATAAAAATGAAAGAAAAAGAAATGGTTTCACAGGTTTCAAAGTTGTGCGAAGATGAGGGTCAAGAGGGGTGATTTTAGGTGATGTTGTGATAAGAATTGTTCGGTGTTTTTGGGTATCAATTGGTATTGTTTTGTTGAGCTAAAAATGATATTTATTTGTTGAATTTGAGGGTTGGTGAATGGTAAGAAAATGTGGTGTTAAAGTACGGTAAATTAGTGCAGTTCATTGAGTGACAATTGAACTTATCATAACATATATAAATGTACGCATGTGAGAAAAACTTTTTTAGACACTTTTATCCTCTTATTTATTTATAAATACTTTTAAATTTTTTATTTTAAATGAATAATATTTTATTTGAAAAATAATAGCATTATTTTGAACACGCCAAGGGATCATAACTGGGGAACATTAATTTAACTGGGAAACTGCTACCGTGGCAACATTTGTTTTCTCCTTCGAACATTTATCTGTTTTTGGTTATAAGACAAAAATGGGAAAATATCACTGTCATGACCCGAGTTAGGTCGGTGACCGGCGTACAAGGTGAACTGTCTATGGAAGCATGCTCATCTCGCACAAGCATCAGAGATACAGATATTCTACTCAAACATTCATTTATCAAAACATTTATTTGATAAAAATACGATATGCGAAAAATAGTATGAATATAATACTATCGAAATAAATATGAAACCCTCATAATATATTCAAAATACAAAAGTATAGTCTAATATCCCCACAGAAATTCGGTATAAAACTCTAACTACAAAACACAAAAGTAGAGCCCGAACAAAGACACTCACTGAATAACAAAGAATGTCTCACTGGTGACGGGGTGCTGAATAGATATTGAGCGTCAAAATATCGGCCAAACATGCAAAGAAGATATACAGAAATAAAATGGGCTCAGGACTCAGTGAGGAAATAATACTCCAGATTGCCTCATGCGTGCCTCACAAAGACATGTTTGAAAACCATTTCAAAATATACCGCACACATATATACAAAAATAATATATATATATATATATATATATATATATACACTACATATGTAATAGCTTTCAAAAAAATGTTTTACCAAAACGTTCGCATACAGAGCATACAACATGCATTCAGACAGTATCAGAGTATATATATATAACAGAGTCATAGTACGAGACTAGAACAGAGGGTACATAATAGTATTGTGGACTCCGCCACTAGACAGAACAGAGCATGCATTTGGTCGGATACATGGTCACCTATTTACCCAGGCAACGAAGGCCTTAACAGAGCATTGATATATCAAAGGTTACGATGCCTCGTAACAAAGTCTTCCAGATCAAAGTATATATTTACCATAATATAACAGACAGTCATGCAGAGCAGATCTCATATTTTCAAAAAACATATATATCCCAATATATGTATGAATAGAGTAAAAACATTGGTTATTAAAAACCACATAAGTCTGATTAATAATTAGTCAAGTAATTATTAGTCAGATTTCATGTCATATCCTGACACATAAAAAACAATATAATTAGGAAGACACAACTTATGTGTCTGAAGCTGTTATTTTACTCACTTGGAATCCGAAGCAAATGATACAATCAAATACCACTAGTAGGTGGCTGGTCGTTCTGGCAGGAACAGGAAGTTGGAACAGATACATACATAACGGATATAAGAACAATGATGTTGGTACTGTAGCAGTACCAGATGAATGATATGCCGATGCAGATGCTCAGAGATGCTGAAACTTTAATCCGAATGATAAACCACCATTCGCAACCCAAAATTCAAAGCTCACGTAAAATTACAGTTTGGTCCCCGACCAATGTAAAATTACGATCAAGTCCCCGAGACTCGACTAAGTTCAAAATAGCCATCAAAGTACTCTGGAACTGCTAACTAGTCCTCGAGGTAGTTAGAATTCTCAAAATAGACCCCCAACACAAAGAGGTACAAAGATGTGCAAAATTACACATTTGGTCTCTCGGAACAAAGCCTCACTCGAGTAACCAAAATGGCTTACTCGAATGACACCAACAGTGGCTTAGTCGAGTAAGCCAGATTCGTTTACTTGAGTAACCCGTGTTCATCACTTACTCGAGTGAGTCATCTGCTTACTCGAGTAAGACCCTGCCCAGAACATACCCAACTCGACTAAACCTTGATTTCACCGATGGAAATCGATACCTAACACCCACACCAAGCCCCTAAACTCAAATCTAGAGTCAAAATCATCAACACAACTCGAAAACACACTAAATCAGCCCAAAACAAATGAGTTTGAATCCCATTCACAAACATGTTCGATTTATGTGAATT
>CAODLS010382471.1:0-18247 GCA_948243855.1 Flueggea neowawraea
AATAAAAATAAAATAATATTTTTAACCCTTTAATTTTATCTAACGAGTTGCACAGTTCTTCCACTGCAACTATTTTTCTCCTCCACTAAATAACATGATCTCAGTTGACGACAGGGAATGAGATTTGAACCGGTGCTCTTCTTCTTCAATTCTCCGTCGTTCTTGTCAAAGAGTGCCTTCTGTCTTTTTCTTCATTGTTGTTGTTGTCCATCAATGATCTCTCTTTCGTTCGAGTCGACGATGGTGTCGACGGCGGTAGTGAAAGCCATCGATCTCTCATACTTTCATTTGAGCAGGCAGCGGCGATATCTTTGTCTACCGTCCGAACTGGTGAATGGGGTTGAGTGGCAGTGTCGATGACGACTAGGGTTTTCATAACCTAACTGTCGCATGTTTTTATTGAATTATTCAGGAAGTCCGGCCCAGTATATATGACAGTTGTTTTCCATGGAATTATTCAAGGTCCTATGGAAATATTTGGTGCCTCTTAATTTTGTTTAATTCCTGTCCATTTAAATGTAGCTAATTATTTTCTCTGGACAAAAATTTCTTTTGTTGTGTATGTGACATCTTGTAATTTTGCAGGATCCCATGAGGAAAGCAGAGGCTGCAGGAAATAAAGACTGCCATGTAAAGATTAAATTGGTTGCTCTCCCACTTTATGTTCTTACCACATAAACGATAGACAAGGTTAGTACTATAATACTAGTATAATCTAGAGGATGGCTTGTGTTCTAATGAAGGGACTGTATGGGTTATGTGATACTAAGATGAATTCTTTTGTGCTATTTCTGCGCGTGGTGAAACCTAAAATGTTGTGTGAGAAATGAAGAGCTTTCATTACAGACAATCCAAGATCCCACAATGATAATGAACCTTAGACATATATCAGTCGCATATCATGTTTTAATGTTTAACCTATGGTCCTGTTTTAAAATATGTATATCAGATTCTAGATGCTTGATTTTCTTTTTGTAGTTAGCTATTGATATCGTAATGAAGTCTCTGATTGGAGGCTTTGACGAATCAAATTGGTTTCTATTGGTTGCGCAGGACCAAGGAATATCAATTCTCAATAAGGCAATAGCAGAATTGTACTGAAACAATAGAGCAGCACAAGGGAAACCTTGAAGTGAAGGAGCCCCATAGAGTTGTGTGTGTCAAATTCTTTTTGGCTGAATACATGTGACTCGAACTTGTATCAAACGTGCATTTTACCCCTTGAACTTTACTGTTGCTTACAAAACTCCTTAAATTTGTGAAAATACGTTATATAAATCCTCAAACTTTGGAAACATGACCGTTTTGCACCAACAATGATGACATAGTAGGACACATTAGAAATGAGCGTACACATTAGCATGTCCACATCAGTAGAATTCTTTTTTGAAATGACAAAAAGCAACAATAGTTATGTAATTTCCTTTCCAATCCTAAAATTTGAAAACTAAAACAGATTTATAGCTCTTTTCATTTCTTGCACACAGACAGCGGATTTGTACCACTTGAACTTACTAATGTGGATTTCCCGATATGGATGTTTATTTCTTATGTGTCATGCCATTGTTGCTGGTGCAAAACAACTGCGTTTCCAAAGTTTGAGGGGTTACATGACGCATTTTCACAAGTTTAAGGGGTTTTGTAATAGGCTGCAAAGTTCAGGGGTAAAATACATGTTTGATGTAAGTTCAGGGGGTTGTACATGTATTCGGCCAATTCTTTTTTCTACTTTCTATATCATGCATTGTCTTCTGGGTATGCTTGATGCCAGTGTTTGTTTCAGGTGAGTGAACGCAATGACAAGTTACTTGATAAGTAGATGGCTAATTTGACAAGAGACAACGCGGAGATTAGTGGTGATGAAGACAACGAGGAAGTGGAAGATACAGGAAAATTGAAATTGTTTTGGTTCTAAATATTGAAACCAACTTACTATTTTTACTGAATAATAAGAAAATATTAAATTGGTTTTGTAAGTATTCATTTTGTATAATTAACCAAATAAATTTAAAAATATTTGTGATGTATTCATTCTGTACTCGCTTTTTGAAAGCATTTATGTACGAAGTTTGTATTCATTTTTTAGTGGTTAAAGTGATCAGTCAGTACTCATTTTTGTATGTATTTATTCATTATACTTGATTTGTTCTCATTTTGTATTTGTTTGTACTTGGTTTGTTCTCGTTTGCACTTATTTTGTATTCAGTTTATTCTCATTTTGTATTCGGTTTGTTCTTGTTGGCACTCATTTGTACTTGGTTTGTTTTTCGTTTTGTTCTCGTTTGAACTCAGTTTGTTTTTGTTTACACTATTTTTGTTCTCATTTTCGTATAAACAATAATGAGAATAGTTTGTTCTTGTTTATATTAATTTTGTTTTCATTTTTGTATATGCAAAACTGAGAACGGTTTGTTCTCGTTTTGTACTCGGTTTGTTCTCATTTTCGTACTTGTAATATAAAGAACAATTTATTCTCGTTTTGTACTCTTTTTTCATATCTGGAATAATGAAAACAGTTTGTTCTCGTTTTGCCGTGTCCCGTGTGGTCAAACATTATGATGCATGGTCAACTTTTTATTGCGTTGTCAATATGTGGTAAGGCTTCTTACGCACAGTCAAAATGTCAAATTTTGGCATTTTTGAAATTGTATTAAAAGAGTTTCCACTTCTGTATATATTTTGAATGTTGTCACATTTTAGAAATTTTAATTTTTTTTAGAGTATTGGTGATAAAATCCCAACACTTAAATAGGAACTTACTAGAAACACAATTTACGGAATGCATCTCAGTATATCTTGGTCATTTTGTATCTGTATGAAAAGCATCTCAATTATATTTATTTTGAACTCCATTATTAGAATCAATTTAACAAACACCACTTGAAAAAGAAGCTGGCAAATTTTAAAAAAAATAGAAAAATGATTTTCAACTGATTTGATTTAGGTGCATTCATGATAAATATTTTGCTTTTTCTTATCCATATAAACATCTCAAAGGAAAATGTTGAGAAAAAAAGTTAAATCATATTCTTGCAAAAGATTTTTGATTGAATGATTAATACTATGTCTATGTCCAATCTTTTACGAAAAAAAATGTATTTAAAAAAGAAAAACATACATAAGGACGGATTTTGACCAGACAAGAGAATTTATACTACTATAGCAAATTTGGTCATAAAATAAAGCCTTCATCTCTAAATTTTCATCTATTTTCATATGGTGTTAATGGATTATTTGTAGTTGCTGAAGAAAGTACAATAAAAGACCGATCCTTAATTTTTATTGATTATTTTGCATAAATGAAGACATATAATTTTTATGGACCATAGAAAATATTTCTCTTTCCTATAACAATTTAAAAATTAATAAGAATTTTTTAAAAAACTAAATATAAGCTTATGTTTTGTCAAATTTTATATTAATTATTATTAAAATAAAAAATTCTAAACATGAAAAGAAATGTGATCTATACAACCTAATAGTATATAAAATGCATAATTAATTAATCAAGTGCTAACTTTGAATTGTAGCAGATTACAATTACCGATTGATCCTATTCGTATTTGTGATCTTTACAATTGAACCACGGATATTTGATTGACAAAAACAATTGATTGAATTGCAGCCAACATGCCAACTCAGGATCAGTGTTGGAGGATTCAACAATAAAAGAAGAGCAACTTCTTCCTTTGAGAGAGAGAGGGGTGGAGGGAAGAGAGTGTGTCTTTCTTTTCCTACTTATTATTTTATCTCTCACTAGAGTTTTCTACACAACACCCTAGTATGTGTGGACTTAGATGGACTTCTAATAATTTCATTAGACGCTCACAACTAATTAATCTTATAATTAGTTAACGAATTTGGATTCCATCCATTAATGTACAGTCGGACCCGTTTTTCCAACAAAATTGTCACGACCCAACATAAGCACACAATTGTCCTTAAACAACATCTGACAACTAATGAGCTTCAACCACTAAGGCCAAAAGTTCAAGTTTGGATTACTTAAGTAGTTAAGTCCTTATACCTATAAATATTTTCATCCATATGAACTTATACGATGTAGGATAGACAGCTGTTACACAACAGATTGCTTGACCTACTAGTTTCAATTGTCTACTTAGGTGGCATGTTACAATTACCACCCTCATAAGTTAGCGACATCCTCTTCGCCAAGACTTCTAATTATGATACCCAAAATCTCTTCCATGTATTGTCAGTGTGAGATTCAACTATACTCAACCTGTTGATGTGAGATTTGCCTAAACTCAGGGACTTCTTTTCAACTCCCGAGGTTTGTTCCACCATCTCCATCAATTGAAGTTTGCCCCACCACCGTTCAAGTTTGCAAGCGGAGTGGCTCTGATACCATAATTGTCATAATCCGACATAAAGACACAGCTGTCCTTAAGCAACATCTGACTACTAATGGGTTTCCAACCACTAAGCCTAAAAGTTCAAGTTTGAGTTACTTAAATAGACAAATTATTATACTTATTAACTTTTTCATCCATATAAACTTATACGATGTGAGATAGATAACTATTTTACAGCAGATTATTTGACCTATTCGTTTCAGCTGTCTGCTCAAATGGGATGTTACAAAAACATTATCATAGTGTTTGGTATAAATGAATTCATTAAAATTTCATAGAATTCATTTTCAAATCCATATTTTGATGTTTGGTTTGCTTTTTTTAAAAAAAACTGAAATCTAGGAATTGCAAATGAAAGAATTGGAGGTAAGGTAAAATTGTTCATTTGCAAATTCAAGCTAAATACATGTTATTTGCAAATGAATAACATGCAATTTCTCTTTCGGACAATTTTATCCATGTCATTTATTCTTATTGACAAAATTACCCTATCATCTTCACAACACCCATAAACATGTTCTCGCTCTCTCTCTCCCTCCCAATTCTCTCTCCCCTCTCTTTCTCTCTCTCTCCCTCCCTCTCTCTTCCCCATCTCTCCCCCTCTTTCTCTCCCTCGAAAAAAAATTTAATTATTTAATATTAAATTCTTATTAAATAATTAAATATTTAATCTATATTAAATAATTATTTAAATAATTAACAAACAATTATTGTTATAATATTGTTGTCATAATTTTGATTAGTTTAATAAATGTAAGGATATTTTAGTTACAATGTACAAATAATTTTAATTTCTAAGTCACACCAAACAAAGAATACATTTGCAAATGATAGACTTGAAAATATAGTGTATATTAAACCAAACAGTTTTTTTTCATTTGCAAATCTAATTTTTTGTACATTTCATTTCATTTATAAATAAAATAAAATTTAAATTCATTTCATACCAAACATGACGTATATGGAAAACAAAATCATGTATTTAAACCATAAAGTTTTAGTGGTTGACAAATTTATCAATTAACAAAGTGAGTTTAACAACTTGAAAAATGATGTACTTATCTCTACTACTCCTTGTAATCCAACAAAATAAATTTTTCATAATAATTCAAATTTTAATCCCATTCTTTAAGATAAATACAAAGTAACAAAAAGAAAAAAGAAGCTTAAAAAAAGAGAGTGTCCTGTGTCCCCACGGTCAGCTTTGCATCTCCACTACATTTGGATACTGAAAACTAAAAAGTAAAATAATCCTTTCATTTATAGAAAAAGAATCTTTAAAAAAATTAAAAAGTATCCGTTCTTAGCATTTTCTATTAAAGAATATAGAGTAAAGTTTATCAAACTTAATTCTAATTAATTAAATATTACTAAGTAATTTAATTAAAAAACGGACATTTTATTTTTTATTTTGATAAAATTTGTATTAAAAAATGAACACATGTTTTTATAGAACGATCAATCCACTAATAAAACCGCATCAGTTAGGCTGAATCGATAAACAGATTATATTTATTATCCCATTTTTAAAATATGTGTTTTGTTTAATAAATGGGTTCGGTAGTTGACTGCAGATAGAATACAAACATGCCGATCCAGGTGTCATCTTCCTTCTTTGCAACACAAAAATCCTCTCTCTCTCTCTCTCTCTCTAAAGTCGACTCTCACTCCAACTCTCTACATCTTCTCTCTTTCGCGCTCTCTCTCTCCCCTCATCGCATACCATACTGTAACTCGTAAGTTCCTCTTCTCTCCTCCTCATTTCTCTCCTCTCTGTAACCAATGCAATACGATCCGTTTCTCGTTTCGATGTTTTTCTTCTTTCGGCTCTGTTTTTAAATTTCCTTAATTAGTTGGTTGAAGTTGACGCGTTTGGTGTGTAATGTAATCTGTTTTATTATTTGAAATTGATATAGAAGAAATGTCGCGTATATGCTGAAGCGTGGAATGTGTTGTTTGGCAGCGGTTTCGTATACGTGTTGTTGAGGTTTAGAAATCGAAGACTGCTATACTTTTCTCAGAACTCGCTGGTGGTTTTGTTAACTCGGACTGTTCTGACTTGAGTTTCGAAAGAATTGCATTGCGAAATGGCGAAGGCTACGCAACGCGGGTTCGTTGTTTGTGCAATTTGATTTGATTTTTGTGTATTTTATTTGAATTTTTCTTTTGGTGTAATGGCATCGATCCAATTTTGTATCGTAATTTTCGTTGATGTGTGGGCGCGAATGTTCGTCTCGAGATTGGTTTAATCGTATCGTGTTTTACCTTGCAGTGGAAATTCTAAGAAATCTAAAGATAGTGCAAGGCTAGTTATCACAACGATTTTAGGAGTTGTTTTTGGCTTTTGTATTGGTTTCTCGTTTCCACCGATCTCACTTACTAAGGTAGTTTGTTGACATGGCTTGTTAAGTAAAATGTCTCTCTGTCGCCGTAAGTTTTTTATTTTTTTAATGTTGCAGCAGATTCACTTACCTTCAAGCCTCGTATCCCCTGTCGATGTTACCAATGGAGATTCAAATGAACTTATTAGAAAAGAATCCAGTGAAAATGATGGATATTCAGATGTACCTAAGGTATTTGTGGCACTTGAGCTGGTAGATAAACTTTCAGTTTTGCTTTGCTATTTATTTAACTTTCACTTGTTTATTTTTTCCCAGATTTATGTTCCAACAAATCCTCGTGGTGCAGAGAGATTGCCTGCAGGAATTGTTGTGCCAGAAACAGATTTTTACTTGCGCAGGCTGTGGGGGGACCCAGATGAGGTATGATGCACTAGACAAAATCACAATAGTATGTAGTTGTGCTTGGGATTTGTAATTGCTTGATATTGTGATAACTAGACAGTTGAAACTGAATTTTGTTTGTCTTTGGCTTAAGGAAGCCAAAAGAAAACTTATCTTTAATGTATAAGGAAAGCTGCAATAACATTTGGGATTTAATACTTGGATTTTCTGCTACCATAATTCTTCTTGTGTTGTTGGTAGCTGCCTACCAACTTCTTTTTAGTTGCTTTTTTCGGAACTTATTCACTTTGATTTTATGTTTAGTACTGCGAGTCTTGCTGTGATCTTGAACTTGTGTTTCTCTATTGCATCAGTTGATAGTATTTGATTTAGCGAATTAAGAGAAGAATCTTTATTCTGTAGGAAAAATTATGGTTTACTTTGAAAAAATGTAATTGATATAAAGTAGTTGGATTTATTCATCCACACTAATGCTTCTGCAATAAAAATGTTGGTAGTCTATTGCAATTGGAGTTATATGAAGAACATAAGACCTTAAATTTAAACAGGACATAAGAATGGTTGTCACACCCCTGTTGACCAGTGAACAGATGAGGAAGATTCCATTCTTAATTTAATGTAATTTGCAAGTTCAACTTTTGATATAAAATTTTTAGCAAACATCTAATACATGTCCATCATTGTTTGATTTGGTAATATTGATCAATTTGTATGTTTGGAATTTGGAAGATTATATTTTAGTGTCAATTATTGGCGAATCTTGTAGTATCGGTATGCATGATAATTTTATGTATTAGATTTTTTAAATGTTTTTCAGGATCTAAAGAAGAAACCAAAATACTTGGTGACACTTACAGTTGGTTATGAGCAGAGGTATAATATCGATGCAGCAGTTAAAAAGGTTTGATGTGATAACATTCTTTCTTCCCTTCATTCTTTTAGTTACTTCATGTTTTTCTGATGCGTTCTGAGGATCTTCTTCTTATATTCTGTGCTAGTTTAATGATGATTTCACGATTTTGCTTTTTCACTATGATGGTCGAACAAGTGAATGGGATGAATTTGAGTGGTCCAAGAGAGTAATCCATGTTAGTGTAAGAAGACAAACAAAATGGTAAAATTCTTAGCAGTTTGAATGGTGTTAAACTCCTGTATTTTGCAATTTTTTATTTGTGGTGTAAATGTCAAAGTAGATTAGCTTCTTTATTAGTTTGTTTCTCTTTATGTACAGACAAATGCATTGCATGACTGAGATGTTTAAATATGTTTTCAGTGGGTCATAGTTTTGCTGCTTGCTGTCATTTCATACATGTTTTTTCAGGTGGTATGCAAAAAGGTTCCTGCATCCTGATGTTGTTGCAGCATATGAATACATATTTATTTGGGATGAAGATCTTGGAGTGGAACATTTCAATGCTACAAAGTAACTATTAGTGTCTTACATTTGATGGATTCAGTTAGCCATTTTCTTAATTCTGATTTTTTTTTATGTAAAATACCAGATATATAGAGTTGGTTAGGAAACATGGTCTAGAGATCTCCCAACCAGGTCTTGAGCCCAACAATGGACTTACATGGGAGATGACAAAGAGGAGAGGTGACAGAGAAGTTCACAAGTAAAGCTCTCTCTCTTTCAGTTAGCAGCAAATGTTACATAATGACTCATTAACTTGTATCACACTTTTTTTTGGTCTCAATGTCCTTCCACTTTTGAGAAATTTGTATGCCTGGATTGCTGAAACAGGGACACAGAAGAGAAGCCAGGGTGGTGTAGTGATCCGCATTTACCTCCATGTGCCGCGTATGTTCTCTCTCCCCATTTGTGTATGTTGTGCTTGGTATGCATGCATTCTTAATTGATTGTTGTTCTTTTTTCAGCTTTGTGGAGATAATGGCTCCTGTATTTTCTCAAGAAGCCTGGCACTGTGTGTGGCATTTGATTCAGGTATATTGGATTTCAAGACTGCATTAGTGCTAGTGCTATATAGTTGTTCAAAATTGTATGTGAAAATATATATATATATATATATATATATATATATATATTGGATATTTCGCTCTTACACTTTTCCTAAGATGCTTCTTTTACAATATGACTTGTAGAATGATTTGGTTCATGGATGGGGATTGGATTTTGCTCTCAGAAGATGCGTAGAGGTCTGCACTCTCTGTTTCTTTCTTATGAACTGAATATTCGAATATGACAGCTAATATGCTCATGACACTTCCCGTCTTTATATGCCAGATTAATAAATTGTGTGTTGATTGGTTTTGATAGTTAATCAAGCATATCATGAATATTAGACCATTTTATTTTCTCCTGTATTTTAGTCATAATTCACATCACTTATGATCAAACAGAAGTGAAAATAACAATCCTGATTGATACTTATTTTATGAAATCTCAAATTTTATCCCTAGCCATCACTTTATTTATTTGATTGCTTGATGATGAGGATTCATTACGTCATTAAGGTGCATTGCTTTTAATGTACTAGTATTCCATTTGAGAAGTTTATGTTAAAATACGAGGACAACATGCTATGAACATTCATGCTTCCTTATAGTCATTGGAAGGTAGCCTTAATAGATGCATAAATAAGCTGCTACAAGATCAACTATAAATTCAATTTTAATTATATCTTGTCTGGCCCAACAGCCTGCACATGAGAAAATTGGGATCGTTGATTCACAATGGATTGTTCATCAAGTTATTCCTTCTCTTGGAAACCAGGAGAGGCTTTATCCTCTTTCATCTAGTAGGAAAATTATGAAAAGTATGTTTATTTATGTTGGAAGAGTGTTTCTACTATGTATTTTTTGTCCCAAGTTTTCTACTCTATTTTGTTTGTGATCAAAATTTAGTTGTTGCAACCTAGTCCACACCACGTGAGTTCATAACACAGTTAAATAATAACATAAGGTCTGAGTTTTCCTTGTGGATGCAAGCAAATTATGCAGTGGATCTGTTGTTTTTACATTAAAGTTCTTATCCTATCATTTTAACTCCAGTGGACAAAATGTGTTTTCTATATGGTTGAGTGAATTCAAGGGAATTGAGATGCAATTTGAAAACCATGATATTGGATCTTAATGCTCGTTCAAAGTTACCCCATGCCTTCTTCAAGATCGTGAATCGGTTAAACAAGTTTACCTTTTCGGAGATATGCTTTGACAAGAATGTCCAAGTCCTAAATGTTCTTTGGGTGGCTTTATAATGTCATCATGACAAATTTGAGCGCGATGTCTTTCAAGCACTAACAATTATAAAGTTATTAGAGATGGGTTTGGTGATTGATTTAATTTTTTTCCTTGAATTATATAATAATAGTATTATGCCTGGCTTTTACTTGAAACACAGATTTACTAATTTGCAAGTCTACAAATATCTCTTTATGAATTGTTTGGATCTAGAAATATGATGCATTGCCTTGTATTTGGGCCATTTCTTTCTCTTGGAAATTTTTTAGTATTCACTTAGAGCAATCAAACCTTGTGCTGAAGGAATTGGCCCGTTTCTGTTCATGTCCTATTGTTTATCTTTTTCTTTTTCCTGTTTTTGGTTTTTTTTTCCGTATTTATGTCTTTTCATAAATCTTTCTAATTGCAATGTGCACCTAAATGTTCAGGGGAAGGCTGAGAATGGAAAACCTCCGTACAAAGGGGTATTATGTCTGCCATGTTTTTCAGTTCAGAATTCTTTTCATTTCCGTATTTCTAACTTCTTTCATATTCTCCTTAACAGGTGAGAGAAAGTTGCAGATACGAGTGGTCTCTGTTCCAAGATCGTCTCGCAAATGCTGATCGGGCATATTTTTCACAGAGTATAAGGGGGTGAATCTTGCATTCTTTCATTCCATTGACATTTCTCCGTGCCTCATCCTCGAGGGATCTATTAGATTGAAACTCGTGCCATCTTTTGCTCAAGCTGATTGCTTATTCTTTGCATTACAGTCCGTCACCTGTCAATATCTACAGTTTTTGGCCCGAGGGACCCGCAATGACATGAAAAGATGCATAGTTTTATAAGAGAAGAAAATTTCGAGTGTTTTACTGTTGTTCTCTCAAGCATTTTTCTTCTGACAGGTAAACTGTTTGTTTAGAATTGCTTCTTATCGGTAGTTCAGGTTTCCGGCTCAATTCTTTCCAAGTTGTCAGAAAGCAATTTGGCGAAATTTCTTGCACGGTATGTTTATAACCGTTTGGTGCCAGTGACGATGCCTTAACTAAGGCTACCTTCTGCATAGGTTGTAAAAGGTTCAACCTTCATCATGTTTCAATTTTCGAGCATGATTAATATTTCCAGATTGCAGCAAATGTTTATTCTACTTGATTATGGCATCCATCCTGTGTCTGTCCTTAAACAGAAGATCCTGAAGGTTGACGACAGGGATGATCGCCTTTATCATTTGACTCAGATTTTGTTTAGTCCTTAGACTTGCAAGTATTACAACATGATCCCAACCCACAGAGCCAAACCCGTACCTGATGTGGTGGTTGTCGCTGACTTACCGTTTGGTTAAGAATTTTTGTGGTTCTTTTTTAGATATAGAAAGGTTGATTGGATTAGAATTGGTAAAAGTGGTTTCCGGTGGCCGGGAAATCGACCTAAATGTGTGATGGTGGGCGAGTCATCGTTGTCACAACATATTTTATTCAAAGCTATAAGATCAATGGAATTGAGGCGCTCTTCAGATAAAATTTATGAATTTGAAGTTAATAGAGATAACATATATAAGTTTTGCTGTTAGCTATATTAACCTCTTTATAATCTCTATGTCGAAGAAGAAATCTAACAACTGATCCAAGCTCCCGATCAAAAACCCCCAAAAAAACAAGGTCAGATTCAAAACTACTTCAACCTTTTATCATTTAACTCCAATCCATCATGAAAATATTCGAGATGAAGTAAGATCTAACTTAAAGATAATATTTAGAGTCACTTTAATTCAATATTGGACATCCTTGATCAAGTGTCAACCAGAATTTCAAATATATTCTACTAGTCGATCTCCAATTTAATATGTTCACTCAATTGCTACTAAAGGATGTTAAGAAATAAAGAATCTCCCATTGATTGAGTGTAAGTAGCACAATCCTCCTCATAGAAGTGTCATTTAGAATGGAATTAGATTTAATTTCAAAATCACTAATTATTTATTTTTAAATATTATGGTTTGGATAGTCTGACCACATTTAAAGGGGTTTTTTTTGTTCTAGCCTCAATCCAATACGATGAGGCTTTTAAACGCACACACTCGCGTATCACAGGGTTTGAACTTTGGACTTAGAGTTAATAGGGAGGTGACCTTACTATTTGGACTACCGGATTGGTAGTGACCACAGGTCCACATGGAAGGTTTGATTGAACCAAGAACATCCCCATTGATGATTAGCATTTCATAAGATAAGCTTTGGACTTCAACACTCAAATTGATATAAAATTCTTACAATAAGATATGGAATCATCTGAAAATCATTGATATTTGTAACTTCATAATGTGATCATGTCTTTTTTTATTGCTATAAAAGAAAGTCAAAGTAAAATTAATTTATTAACGGAAAAAGGGTTTTTCTTAATTTTTCCTAGTTGTTGATTCAAAGCAGGCAAAGGCAAAAAAAGAATTATATTTTGGAGTGAAATTGAAGATTTTTCACCAAACATTAATTGATTTGAGGGGAGCTAGTTATTTGCTTGCATTGACAGATATCTCATTTAAGAAATGTTAGTCTCACCTTCCTGGCTTCAGTGCTAAGAATTTTGTAAATATTTTTCATTAGAGATAATTGCTTAATTAATTAAGGTATTATATACTAAAATGTATAGACCATACTGTTTGTGAAGAACCTCATTGACTAAAACACCCTTTGCAATATTAAATTGGGTGGAATGGAATTACGTATATACTTATGACATCTTCAATCTTCATCTTGTTATATATTCATCTTCAGATATACAGTTCAGGTAATTAACATTCTTGGTCATTAATTCTCATAAACCTTTTTCACTCAATAGAACTTGAATTTTTTTAAATAAAAAAAGCCATTTAAAGCTTCCATGAAAAAGAAGTCTCAAAACAAATATCCAGTTAGTTTAATTTACTTATCATACGTATTTATTTTGGAAAAATCAAATTGGGTCTCTTTTTATAAGTCATTTTATTTCTTCTACAGAAAATCACACTATTAATACCTTATACTAGAGTTAACTCCAGTATTAAGGAGTTATAAGTTCATTAGTCAATTTTAAATCCTTATAACTGGACTTTTTATAATCATGTATCATCTAAGAAGTGCAAATATTGATAACTAGTCAAGTCTAGCTAAGAATTATTATGGTATAAAGTAAATCTACGCATTTCAATTGTAAAAAAATTGCAACACAAAAAAAAAATTGGATATAAAAAATGTTTAATTGAGAAAGTCTCCAACAGCATTATATTGAAAGAACTTGCTTATTGAATAAATTATTCTTCAATTGATAGTAACAACATAAAATTGATACCTTTACCTTTCAATTATTGTTAAAATGTGCCTTTCAACAAAACAAAAGAAAAGGAAAAGCATGAAAACAGAAGGCAATTATGGGTGTGTATTGTCATTTTGAAATGGATCTGTTACCATCTTTGACTGTATTCATAACATCAACCAAACTTCCTTCTGGAAGTGAATATAACCAAACCTTCACATGTGAGGCTTCAACACACATGAACAAAGAACAGCACAATATTCTCTAAATATACTAATGAGTTTGGCACCAACCCAACTCCTCCCATAAACATATAAGCCCTCTTCTTACTTTCATTCTCACACAAGCAACACTCACTCACTCTCTCTTTCTCTCTTCTTTCTCTCTCTACAAATATCAAAACTGATCTCTCATTTCAGTGACCACCTCAAGTTGATTGGTTTCTTGGCTTGATGGAGTTGTAGGAGCCCTGGTTACAAAATAGTATACCATTTTGGTTTTTGAGCTTTCAGGCTTGTTTGATATAGGAGCTATCTATTCTTTTCCCTCTGTATATATTGTTTCTCAGTGAATATTAATTAGTTTGTGGATTTGCGCAGAAGAAAACTGAGTATTACTTGGTTTTCTTTGTGAATTCTTAAAGGGCTCTTACATACCAACTCCAAGAACTCTTTCTTCAAGGTATTTACATTTTTACTTTGTTTTCTTACAAAGAAGTTAGTTTTTGCATAATTGTTTCTTCATAAAAAAATTGTAAGTTGGCTGTAAATGAGAGTGAATAGTTTTTATAAACTATTTTCATCAAAGATTGTGTGTATCTAGTATAGTATTTATAATTATTCCTATCAAATAATATTTGTGATAAAAAATCAAACCTTCAATACTTAAAAACATTCCAGCATCACTAAACCATACACAATTAATTAAAACTTATTCACCTTTTAAATATATTAATGGAGCCACTAATTGCATGATAAAAAAATTAAAGATATTTATATATTCTTTTATATATCATAAATATATTTGATTGTTGACGATGCACCAGACACAGTTATATTAGCAATATAAGATTGTTTGTGCATGGTATTGATTGAAAATATAATAAAAATTTGTGCCTATAGAGAAGGTTTTTACAAAGTTTATATAAATTATTGTCTGCAAGCATTTACAGAGTTAAATATTGCTATATCCCATCAATTTATCTCTTTTGTTCATAAATAATATGAATTAAATCTATAGGTTTTTTTTTAAAAAAAAATCTTTTGTTGGTGTAGATGGGTGAAATGGCAGGAATCCAGTTGGGTGTGACAGGTGCACTGTTTCTATCAGTTGCATCATCTGTCTCCATTGTCATTTGCAACAAAGCTTTGATGAGCAATCTTGGCTTCCCTTTCGGTAATTAACTAATTAATTAATATTTTTTACCATTAAAATCTCCATTTTTTGATTATATGAACTTCTTGGTGCAGCTACAACTCTGACAAGTTGGCACCTAATGGTGACATTCTGTACGCTTCATGCGGCCCATCGGTTCAATTTTTTCGAGTCAAAATCAGTGGACCTGAAAACCGTAATGCTTTTTGGTATTCTAAATGGTGTTTCCATTGGCCTTCTCAACTTGAGCTTAGGCTTCAATTCTATTGGATTCTATCAGGTACTTCTCCTTTCACCCCATGTTTTAAGCTAATGACCGAATAATTGAGCAAAGTGTCAAGTGGTGGCAATGTTCACCTTGGCACCATGAGATCTTAGGGTGGAAGCTCATCTTGGGTGGAGAGAAATTTTGGTAGATTAGGAATTGTTTCTACCACATCATGAATTGGACAAACTAATACCCTAGAAGGACCGACCATAAAGCTGAATGGAAAATGGTTTGGTTCAAAACCCAACCAAGCTTATTAGTTCAATGGATAGCTCGGTTCTTCAAGATGATTCTTTTTTTTTAAAAAAAAAATAATAGTCTTTTTATACTAAAAAATATGTTTACTTTTTAGTGAAAGAATTTCAGTTTTACAATAAGTCACAGCCAAACAACGTTTATACCATAATTTGATACTTCAAATAACATCATTTAAATAGGAGGAGTGTTTAGTATTTTAATTCAAGACACTTTTAACTCGTATCAATTTATAAAATTGTTCATTTTAGTGCGCTTTTTAAGGACTGTTGGTCTACTGCAGGTACAGTTTAATAAATTGATTTAAACTAAGACAAGAAAATTTGTTTCAACTCAAGACACTAATCTTCTTCCTTTAAATAGAACACATAAAAGAATCCATGATTGTTTGGTCGGTTTTGCTTCATCAATTCAACTGAATGGACCGACCAAAAAGAGAAAAGATTGGTGTTTTGTTCGGTTGATTAGGTTTTTAACTGAACAAACTAAAAATATAAAACTCAATAAACAAAACCGACAAACCAAATTAGTTTGGTTTGGTTTATCGATTTAGTTTAGTTGTGTTTATCCCTAGATCTGTTTGCAAACATTATGTTTAATTTCTTTAGAAGCTGAACATTTTTCATTTGCTAGAAAAAATTGCAGAGAATATATGACATGCAGCAAAAATCAGCAAATATTTGGCCGTACAAATGAAAAGTTAAAATGTCCGGGTCGTTCTTGTAGTAACATTTCAGGGTGCTTTGTGGCATTGCAGATGACAAAACTTGCAATCATACCATTCACAGTATTGCTGGAAACTATTTTCCTGAAGAAGCAATTCAGGTTATAATTTATCTCAAAACTCTACCACAGAAACCTATTTTTTCTATGCTTCATATAATCAAAGTTTCCAATCTTTTACTAATTGTTGCAGCCAGAAGATAAAGCTCTCTCTTTTTCTGTTGCTTGTTGGAGTTGGAATTGCCTCTGTGACTGACCTTCAGCTCAATTTTCTTGGGACAATTCTCTCTCTCCTGGCCATTGCAACAACCTGTGTTGGTCAAATTGTATCCTTTTCCAGGATCAATATTTTATTTTCATTGATTGGAAATTAAAAGAAAACTATTTTTTAAAAAAAATTGGGTTTGATACATTATGCATGTATATTCTTGACTTGATGGTAAATTCAGCTCACAAATACAATACAGAAGAGGCTGAATGTGTCCTCCACACAGTTGTTGTATCAATCAGCTCCATTTCAAGCTGCTGTTCTCTTTGTCTCTGGCCCTTTGGTTGACCAATTCCTCACCAAAAGGAATGTCTTTGCCTATAAATACTCCCCCATTGTCCTGGTATTTTCTCTGCCCTCTCTCATTTCCATTTTTTCTTGAGAAGAATATAAAAAATATTTTTTTTCTTCCAGAACAAATTGTAAAAATCTCATAATTTAATTTATTTTGTACCAAATTAAGTAGCGTTGACTCATAAGCTAACATGACACTTAAGAATGTTGGAAGACCCCCATCTACTAGCAATGGGTGGCCACCCGAATTGAACAATGTGAAATCTGCTTTAATATCATATCAATAACTAAACTGACTAGAAAAACTACTTTGTAAGGTAGGATCAATCAATCATTTTTATGATTCAGTTAAATGGTACACAAAATATCGATATAACTAGTAAGACTGTGATGGAGTATCATGGATTCCTCCTCTTTTACCCAAAAATTTTGTGTTTGAGAATGGAAAAGTTCTAAATTTCTGCAAGGAAAGTTTTGCCCAAATTCATTTAAATTTGCAGTAATCTGATATCAAAAAGATATCTGAAAACCGAATTTCATGAACACTAATACTTTAGGTTCCATGTCACTGGTCATTGTTGTTTTGAGCCAAGAGTAATTTTACATATGTAATTGATATGCAGGTATTCATCATTCTGTCGTGCATAATATCAGTGGCAGTAAACTTCAGCACGTTCATGGTAATTGGAAAAACATCACCAGTGACATACCAGGTGCTGGGTCATCTCAAGACATGCCTTGTTCTTGCCTTTGGTTACACACTTTTACATGACCCTTTCACATTGAGAAACATTGTTGGAATTCTTGTTGCCATTGGTGGAATGGGCTTATACTCTTATTTTTGCACCCAAGAGAACAAAAAGAAGCAGTCTGTTGACATCTCTTTGCCCTCCCAGGTACTTATTTTAAGCTTTCTCATATTCTTCCCACACTCTTTTTTTTTTATTGAGGAAATTATATGATATACTCTGAAGTTTGAAAAATATTTGTGGAAATATGGTTTTTTAGTATTTTTTATTTGTTTAAAAAATATGGTTGTCTATTACTTTGGTATATTGTTTGTTTATTTTCAGCTTACTGTGAGTATATTTTCTGTTTATTTTTGGTTTACTGTATATATTTTCCCTTTTTCCCCTTTTTCAAAAACAACTATTGATTTTGGGTTCATTGCAGATGAAGGATAGGGATAATACTCCACTTTTGGCAATGCAAGACAAAGAAAACCACGAAGCCAAGAAATCAACGAAGGACTCTGTTGTGTAGAAATAATACATAGGCCTTGTTCGGCGTAAAATTTTCATCCATCAGAACAGTTAAAATTCTGTTTACGTAAGACATTTTGTTGAGTGTAAATCGTTTTGATTCTTTTAATAAATACTCTTTCTTTGGCCTCCCTTTTCTTCATTTCACAATCATCTTTGTAAGAAGAATCAATCAAATTGTTTCTAACCATGTTAATCAAGTGCAATCTAATTA
>CAODLS010382494.1:0-14128 GCA_948243855.1 Flueggea neowawraea
AGAGAGGACCATATGCGGCATCCTTGAGAACTACCAGAAGGAAGACGGAGTGGAGATTCCAGAAGTTTTGAGACCTTATATGGGTGGCAAATCATTTATTCCTTTTCAAACCCCTGCCCAAGGCAAGCCAAACAAGTCCAAGGTCTAGCCAGCCCTCTAATACGTTAGATTATCAAAACTTGTGATGCTGCAGTTTTACACTTGTTCAATTTTGGATTTTGGATCAAATTAGAGGACATGCTCTGGCATGGACCCGTCGGCGATATTTTGTATTTTATCCAACTAATTGGCAATGATAGATAACTTTTCTTTGACGGCCTGTCTTTTGTTTGTTAAGAAATTGTATTTCGAATGATTTGCCATTGTTGATTCCTTTGCCATTTTAAGATGATTGCTTTGAAGAAGGATTTTCAATAGAAGGCTTTTCTCTGTACACAGAATGCTGGATTTTGTAATTAACCATTGAAATGTCCCATTTGGTTAGAAATCAAAGCTACTAGGTTAGAAATTAAGGCTACTTGACTTGGCTAATGCTGGATTTTGTAATTATGTTTCTGTTTGGAGACTCTTAATTGAATAAGTTATACAATACAACTTTGTTGGTTTCGGGTCGATCTGTTGGTTCGGGGTCATGTTGTGGGCTTTTCCAATTCTAAGAGTAGGAAAAAGAAGAGGGACTTGGAGTTATTCCTCAATTTCTCGTTCTCAATCAGTTATCGGAAGAGGGGAGAAATTTCTTGAGCAAATGTTTTGCTTGGAGTCCAAGTGTTTTACTTGGAATCCAAGGCGAAAGGAGGCGGTTTTAATGCTTTTGAATCTTTCAATTGTTCTGGATAATTTTCCAATTGATTATATCAATAAATTGTATTTCATCCGTCTTATAAAGATACATCAAGTTTCTTTTTTAATTTATCTCAAATTATAGGCTTATTTTTTTTTTAATATTAATAATTATATCAATCGTACAGTATTGTACATACTTAGATATATAATAAAATGTATTATTAATCACTCATTAGATATTTTTTGAAATCTCTATTAAAATTAATAACTCTTAACTAATTTTCTTAATTTTTGTGAAAAAATATCGTGACCTATTTTTATGAGACAGAGAAAATAATTCTTTTTCTTTTAATAAGTATCAATTTTGTTGCAAAAAATATATGCCCCAAAATATCAAATATTATTTAAAGATAATAATAATTTTATACAAATAAGAAGCATGCAATAGGACATAGCAGCTACTAGACTCCTGTAAATTTAGTTATATTAGATATTAACTTAAGGTGAAAAAAATGAAAAATAAAATGATCAGATAGTCAAAATTTCGTAACATTAACAATCATTAAATAAACAAACTCAATTTGTAAGTATTTTGCAATTAAACATCATAAATTTTATATCATTACCAAACACACTGCCATTAACTCTGAAACATAATTTTGTTAACCTAATACTTTTTTTTGACAATTGTTAACCTAAATACTGAATTTTAACAAATAGTAGATGATATATGAGGGACAATAATTTTTTAAATATTAAGAGCAAATAACAAGGCTTTTAAGGGGGATGAAAATGAAACAATATATGCTAAAGACCATCTTACGAATAGTTGTTAAATACTCTACTCATGAAACAAGCTCAAATTTATATCTACAATTTCTTTTTTCTGCAAGAAATCTAGCATCACTGTAATTTAAAAGAACAGACTTTTGTTTAAGTACGTGAAGCTCTTCCATCGTAGTGTTTCTATTCAGCCGCTCATACAATCTATTGAGGACCTAAATGCTACACGTTCGCTACAACGGCCAACTCAAATGCTCTGTGCTGTTTTCACTCAGACTCCAAGCTCCTTCTGCAATCTCATCTAACAGTTGATTCCAACCCCATCTTGAAAATCCCAAGAAAAACCAGTAATCTGCTAGAGATTGATTTCCCGAGTTGAGCTCTCCGATTTCGTGCACTGTATCCGTTTGGGAGAGATAGTAAATGCCTGGTGCAACTTCTGGGTATTGACCTTCTTCCACTGCTCTTCTTGTTAGAGCAACGAGAGGCATTCCACGTTTCACTAGTGGACCACCAAAGGAAAGAGGAGCCTCTTTCAGCAGTTCTAACTGTTGTCCTAGTTCATTCATGGCGTCCCATCCGATAGGCTTGTTGTAAATCAAACCTTGAAATCCTGTGCTTTGATCCGCCTTCACTATGAGAACCATTGAATTGTCAAATGGTTGTGCGATGATCTTCTCTGAAGCAATAAGGACTGAACCAATCGCAACTCGAGCAGTTTCGTGTGTGGATCTGGACGTCTGAGGCTTGACCAAGTTATACTTGACTTTATTGGGCATTCGGTTCTTCAGGAGAACTTCACGGATTGTATCCTTCTCTTTAAAGGCATGAACATCATTGTGGACTGCTGTTGACATCGGGTGCTCATAGAAATTCTGCTTATGGTCTCTTTTTTCAGCTGGAGTCCATACAACTCCTACAATATTTGAAACGAAAGGGATACAACATCAAATTTAATACCTTCTGATAAACACAAGGCCATCTATATTATATAATAGTGCATGCTCCTTTTCCCAAAAGAAAAGAATTACCTTTCTCGTCTGTGAGGTACTGAGAATAACTACCTTTATCGGCTATAAAATTGATAATATCAACTATTGCCAAGTCTCCTTCATAAGGTATAACAGTCTTCCTTTCTGCTGGAAATAACAACAGAGAAGGATAAACTTCCCTCTGCACATTTCAAATGCACCAAAGAACACAGAGTGAACTCCATAGTTAACACTATATCAAGAGAATTCAGAAGAATTACGACTACAACTTGCTTCCTTAAATTAGGAAAGATCAGAAGCAAGAGAAAAATATTTGTGCGTCCTGATTATTTGTATATGCTGTATAAGTAATGCCTTTTATGACCAGAAGGAATTCAAACAATCTAATGATAGCAAAACAATTACTGAAATTTTACTATCCATGCTCCCAAAAGAAGGGTGTTATTTTAGGGAAATGGTGAAAGTACAAGAAAACAAAATCCTTCATGTCAAGAAATTTAATGTGAACTCAGTATGCCAGACCTGGTCCATCGATTTCAGGATGAAGCTGCAGTCATTCAGTGTGCATTCCATTAGGAAGATTTTAGGTATCTTCTGAATAACATTTTTGATGTTATCTGCCACATGTACATAATAAAATCACTAACTTGTACCAAGAGTGAAAATTATATATTCATTTGGAAAGCAAAACTTGAAAAGCGAGAATGATATGATAAACCATGAGTAGAAAAATGAAAAAAAAATTCTCACCACCACTAAGCAACATTTTCTCATCCGTGGATCCAGCCTTTAGCATGCTTGTATACCCTTTTATGGCTTGGTATACTTCACGCACAATTAATTCCATCCTTTGGCAAAACCCACACCAACTATTGCTAAAGAGAACAACTACATCCTCATTCCAAGCATTTGCAGTGATGTCACCATAAGAGTGATTTAAACCAAGCACCTGCTCAGAGAAAGTGTGAGATGTGACTTGAGGAATGGAATCCGCTTCATGGAAATCCAAGTTAACAAATGGTGAATGGACCCCTTCCCTAGGGGCTTTAGGTCTAGATTCGGAACGCTGATATGGGACAATACTTCTATTAAAAAATGAATGAAGAAAATTCTTCACTGAAGAATAATTAAGAATTGATTGTCCCAGGAGGATATAATGTTGTTGTAAAATGGGGTCAATGATCACCAATGACGGAATCCTTGTTTCACCAGTTAGAGCCTTCAGTAACCGATAGTTACCATCAGAAAAGAAAAAAGAATCTTTAAAGCTTTGCAAGGGAAGCTCTTCTTGGAACGTATTTTCCACCTGGGAAGAGTTGTTTTCTTCTGCCTGAATGGCTTCTGAATTTGCCAGCTCATGGCCTGAATTTAGTAGCTGCGGTTGTAGATGTTTTGAGTTCTGATTTGTGTCTGAATCAGTTGAACTCTCGTCACTGTCCTCGAAGGAAGATATAACATCAACATTTTGGGATCTTTTATCATGATTTGAATCAGAACCTGTGTCCAGATCAGCATCTGTTCTAACAAGGCCTTCCTCTGGTGGTGGTGGCACTATTGAAACTTTTCCAAATTCCAGTTCACTTGTTGTTGGTGATGTATCTTCCAATTTAATGTTGACGCCATCTGATAAAAGTTGGAAACCCGCCTCCTTTGCAACTGAACTCAGTTTTGCTTCTTTCTTTTGCTGAAGAAGGTACGTTAAGATCTCATGCAAGGAACTTCCTTGCAAATCTGAAGCGATATTTTCTAGAATGGCATGTTTTCCCTCATTGACAATCATTATAGACATCGTGTCCTTTAATTTAGTCTTCTGAGAAATAGGAGATAGCTTTAGTTTTGGATGTATAGATACTTTTGTATGATGTCCAGTTTCGCCCATTTTATATTCAGCAATCAGATGTGATATTTGATACTGCAACACCACTTCTCGAAGTGCAACAAGAGCTTCCTTGCTCTTCTCTCTAATTTCAAGTAATTCAGATGATCTGTCCACAAAAAGAAGCACTGATGGCCTATTTGATGGTACAGCAGGATCAAGACCTGGCCCATGACCTTCCAGCTACATGATGGGAAAAAGTTATAGTACAATCAATATTAAATAAAATGCAGCACGGTTATATGAAGACACCTGGAAAATGTAGTATTGATCAATCATTTTATACAAACTTACAGCCACTGAATAATTCAATATGATTTAAACAACTTATATAGTCTCAACTTATAGTCTCAGTAAAGCAAGAAATGTGTACAGAGTACAATTTTCACAAATAAAACGATCTCAGTATTTGGATCTATACAATATTTCATATTTGTAAACAGCATAAGAGCATATATAAGTACCTCTCTTACAATTGGTCTGCACATATTCAGAGCATCCCTAAGATCCTGTCCTTCTTTTAGAATCTTTGAACAACTTGGACATCCGCTAAAGTAAAGCATTACCGACCAGGAGCCAACATCACCAACACCAAGAGATGACAGGAATGATCTTTCAGAAACAAGGCCAAATCTGTGCTTTTCAGGAGGTAGAAAGAACTCCCTTGCAACAGTCATGAGACTTGAAAAGAAAGCATCAAATTTTTGAAACTCCTCAAAGGTACAAGACAATCCTGCGCTCAGTGTTAGATTCTCAGTGTCCTGGGTATCATTTTCCATAGATGTAGAACTGCCATTTACGGAGCTAAATTCATCAACCAAAGTAACTCCAGCAAGCTCATTTTCATCACCACATTTCAATTTTGCATTCTCCATTCCTAGTAGATAAAACAAAAGGAGTCAGATTCTTCATGATACATGATCAAAGCTATTTCATTCCACTGTTCTCTTAAAAAATCAATCTTATCATAGTGTGCAAATAGAAACTACCATCCACCTTCAGGTTTTCCTTTCGTCGCGTCAAAATTTTATTACTCTCCCCATCAAAGCTCGTCCCAGTAAAAGGCCCTTAATAGTAAGAGACAAACGAAAAGTATTATAGATAGCTATAGCCTATAAAAAGAGTTCAAAAGGGGAAAAACAATAAAATGTAACATCCCAAGCAGGTCTTTAACAATCAAAACAAATAATCAACGGCTTCAAACACTTCTCTGACTCACCTTGCATGCCGGAATTATTTTCAGTGCCATTGTTCTTCCCACTAGCTAGCACTTTCCGAGTCCATCCACAAAACTCAAACAGAATCACAGCCTTATCAGTTGACTCAACAAACTCTCTCAACTCCTCCTCAGTACTAAGTACATTTAAAGGAATTTCTTCAGGCAACGCCGACAAGTACGGAAGAATCGAAAACAATATGCTTTTGGCACGAATCTTTCCGTTATATTTATAAGATAAAGAGTGATGGAAGTAAATGACCGTTATTTCCTCCGTCGCACCATTAGCATCCGCTAAAACCTTCTCTTTGTTTCTGTACATGTGCATTAGCTTTAACGAGCCAAACTCTTCTTGTCTCGCCGCTACCGATTCCGTTATCTCCTTCATCAGCGATCGAAACTCTCCGGACCCTGTAAACCGAGAAATTAGGAAGTAATTAATGACTCATTTTAATTAATTTAATCAAAGTGAAGTTATAGAGTAATTACATGGAGTAGAGACGAGAAGGAGGAGATGAGGATGGAGTCTGATCTGAGAAGAGAGGTTCTGCTTAGTGAGGATCTGCCATTCGCCGAAGCCGTCCGCATCAGTTGCGGCGGTTGATGATGCGACTATTGTAGCCAATACGACGACGAAAAGTGTCGTTTCTGTCATCGGTTTGAGCTTCTGTAACTTGCTGCCTGTGTATTTTCGGTATATTCAGAGAATCAGCTCAGGTCAACTAGTATTTCAGTCCATGCCCGTAACTGTGCTGGCTTGATGACTACAGTGACGGTCGGGCCAAGAACTCCGGAGCTTATTGGAAAACGGATCTCAGATTTTCTACTGGGTTTTTGGTTCGGTGCCAGATTCAGGCCGGCGCCATTATTTTCAAGCCGGACCAAGCCCGCTGTCGTCTGCTCCAAGTTACACTATATTATCTTTTTCTTTTTAATTTTAAATTCTTACTTCTTTATAAGTATTTTTACTATAATTTAGATTGTCATTTTTTTTATGATTATATTTTCATTTTAATCATCTTTCCTTTTCTATAGTTTGGCCGGATTGGAGTTTGGATAATATTTCTTAAATATACCACAAAAAATATGTAATTCAGATTCTATGTTAAGATATATATATTTTAAAAAATAAAATAAATACATCGTATTGTGGTCCTTCTTTTTAACAAACACTTGAAAAAACTGAAAAGCCTAAAATTAATCACTTTTTTCCATTTTTGCAACCTTTCTAAAGTTAATAATCACTAAATTAATTGAAAATATTCTTGAGCAAACCAAGTTTAAACATATACTTAAAGGATTAATATCTAAAAAGATGTTTTAGTTCAAGACCTGATTATATGCTTGTGGGTCAAGTAAACAAGTCACGATTCAACTGTAAAATTTTATTTAACTAGTCTTCTGTAAACGTGCGTTACACGTTATTGATTTTTTTATTTATAATTTTATTATTTTTTAATATAAATATATAATTTTAAATTTTTATTGCATAAAATAAGGAGAAAAATAAACTTAAATAATAGGTTATACTAATTAATGAGAGCAATTTTGGTAGTCAATTATAAGCACAATCTCAAGTTATATGTAACAATTTTCAACGAAAATTTAACTAATTAATGAGAGTAAATAATTGTGTCTGAAATATTTTTTATAACATATTTTTAATATATTGTATATTCGCATATAAATTTTGGATTCTACTATTCGTGTGAATATGCTAATAAGATCAAACATTCGTTGAATATTTTTTATTTGTAAAGGACACTTCGAAACCAAAATAATTTTTGTAATTAACATATAAACATGATTAGATGGTTCTCAAATAGAAGAATCCTAATAAATATCAGATATTAGAATTTGCCTCTAACATGATTTTCTTGTCATGCACAATTTTTTTGGATATTTTTATTTTTCACTTAATTTTTTTAATAATGAATAATAAAAAAGAGAAATAAAAACATCTAATTTTTTTTATATTCGTATATTTATATATATTATAATTATTAAATAATTTAAAAAATTTATATCTATATAACTATACTAAAGCTGGTAACATTGAGTCTATTAATTTGACATTTGGCACTTTAAATATACAACAACTAGAGCATATTTAGACACCATCTGTTATTATTCATTTCCCTTTCATACGACATCGTTTCTCTTCTATTCACCTTCCTATCTTCCTCTTTCTTATTTTTCGCGTTTCTCCTTCGCCGTCATCTTCTCCGCCCGTTTCTTCTTCAATTTTCTCCTCTTCCACCTTAATTGCGCCGACGAGTTTTCTGTGTTCACAATTCAATGGCTTCAAAAGACGCCAGGGTGTCGTTATGTTATCTCTATTTCCATGTCTCTTAACTGCATAGATTGATTAATTGTTGTTCTCACCAGGCAAATTGCGTATTAAAAAACGCAGTTCATAGATTAAAGAGGTTTCATTTTTTAGCGAATCAGTTTTTGATTAGTTTTTTTTAGCGAATCAGTTTGTGTATTTTCAGTTTTGGTATTGACATAACTTTTTGATCTATTTATGTTAAGGATTAATTTGGCCCTTTTGGAGAAGTGGTGGAGGCCGTGATAATGAAGCATCGGACCACACGACGTCGCCGTGGAATTGGGTATTCCGAACTTTTTCTCGCAACAATTGTCGATAAGATTGGGAATGCAAATTTACAAATGCAGGTGAGATAAGCTCTACAATTCCCGATGTTCAAATTTTATTTTATTTTTTTAAAAAAAGATGTTAATCCTATTTCTGTTTTTCCACATGTTTATCCAATTTTTTTTTTTAAATTTTAAATGCTTTATCCATTTTTCCCGAGACAGGCCTTTCCATTACACCTCTATAAAAAGAATCCATTCAGCTCAATTCATTATGTCTGCTATTGATCCACTCAAGGCAAGCTCTCTCCTCTTTTTCCGTTCTATGATTTCGTTAATAGAACATATCTACTATTATTGGTAATGCTTCTCGCTAATATTTTCACTTTCCCGGTTCAACTTTCAGTTTTAATTCCGCATTAAGAATGCTTTTTTATCCAACTACCGACCCTTTTCCTCCTAGGCAAGTTCTCCTCTCTCTTTTTGTTCTGTAATTTTCTGTTCTTTAATCTTTGATTGCAAGTTCTGACGATAGTGGTCCTTTTTTGTTGCTCTGACACGTGTGAAGCAAATTGCATTGTAATATAACAGTGTTGCCTCATTATTTGTTCGATTAATAATTGATTTATTGGAATGCCAGTATCATTGCATGTAAAAAGGTTCACCTTTTTTTTTTAACATTCAACGTATATGTGCTGTTTAGTTGCTACTCTGTCTCCGCTGGCAGGTGAGAATGCCTCATAGAAATTAGTTACTACTGTAATCTTCTGTTAATTTATCATATTTTTTTCAATGCTTAATCCTTTGGATAAGAAAATTTGAATTAGGTTGTCAGCATTGCATGCAACCTATTCGATTAAATGCCTCGTAGAAATTAATCAAAGAAATTGATTTTGAAATATCAGTCCAACTTATATATATTTCCTATGTGAAGTGAATGTAGTTTTCCTATGTGGTCAACCTGCTCAAACATTATATATATATATATATATATATATCTTCATATTTTTTTCAACTGCAATTCACAACATATAAACTATCTTCTTCATTCGTCTTCACTCTTTTTATTTCTTAAGCATTTCATGTTTTGAAATTTTGACAATGCTGGAGCAGTATGTTCTTCTCTTCCGTCTATGCTTTCTGCCTTTCATCTGCTTCTCTCCTTAATTGCTTGATTTGACTCTCTCTGTCTTAGAACTGTTTTTACGGTTTTGAGAGTGACAATGGTGGGAATTGAGGTTTCAATGTGGAAATATAGCTGAATATTGAGTGTTTTGATTGCGGTTTTGGGACACACTTGGTTTGTCACTAACAAATGAAAATGGGGTGTTTGGAGATCTGGCTGCATTTTTTCTCTGTGAATACAAGTTGACATTATTTCTTATATGGGTTCTTGCATAACAACTTTTTTGTGAATGTTCTTATACTTGACTGATTCTCATTATTCTTATTACAGATTTCATGCATATCTGTAGGAAATGTTTGCAAAGCTTCATTGACAAATGAAGCTGGGGTTTTTGGAGATCTGGCTGCATTTTTTTTCTGTGAATACAAGTTGACATTATTTCTTATACGGGTTCTTGCATAACAACTTTTTTGTGAATGTTCTTATACTTGACTGATTCTCATTATTGCCATTACAGATTTCATGCATATCTGTAGGAATGTTTGCAAAGCTTCATTGACAAATGAAGCTGGGGTTTTTGGAGATCTGGCTACATTTTTTCTCTGTGAATACAGGTTGGCATTATTTCTTATACATGTTCTTGCATAGCAACTTTTTTTTTTCTGAATGTTCTTATACTTGATCGATTCTCATTATTGTTATTACAGATTTCATGCATATTTGTAGGAAATGCTTGCGAAGCTAATTTTCCCATTTTAGTTTAACTTTAGCAAATTGAAAACTATATAGTTTTTTTTTAATTATCGGGGTTGAAGGAAAACATTATAAGATTTCATTGCATTGACACGTGTTCGCATAAACTAGGGATGCATCGATCTGTATGCATGACTGCCAAAGAATAATTTAAAACATTTAAATTTATGTTAGTCAGGCATATGCTATGTGCCAATTACCTTTAAGTTTCTATTGGTATTGTTAGGAAGTTGTGCTTCTCTGTATAGCTAAGCTTGGTCCATATAAACAAGGAGATTTTTTCTGTTCCATTTTGATCTGCGTTTAAGGATAATATGGTATAGCAAATCATAAGACTGATACTAACACCTTTTGCTTTTCAGTAAACCTTAAGCCTGATGAATGAAGGGAAGGATCATATGTGATGAGCAATCGGTCAAGTAATCTGTATATGCATGTTCTGCACATCATGTTGAATATGTTTGTCCATTTGTCTTTGAATTGATACCATGTAATAATGAACATTTGGATTTGTTGACTTTATCAATTTAAGTTTTCTGTTCCAGTAAGGAAACCAGTTTGTCCCTGAATTTGATGGATCATCTGATGAGAATGAATATAGTTTCTCTTCGACGTTCGAAGAGCTAATTTTTTATTAGTATTGCTATTTGTCTATTATTTTTTACCTTATAACATATTAATTTTTGTTCATAATGAATATTAACAATCTACACCAGTGTTTGATGTTTGGGGTTGCTCATCTTTGTTTCTAATTAATATTAATTTTTGGTGTGTTACTATTTGTGCAAGCAATTAATTTGATATTTTTTTATAACTATATAATTTTTATGTTTTTTAATTTTTTATAATGATTTTTTATTATAATTATAAATATTTATAAAAAGATAAAAATATATTCAAAGTATCCTGCGTCATCGCTCGAGGTTAACGCTTCAATGTTTAAGGATAATTTAATGTTTAAGCATTTGGGTGTTATTATGGATGTTTGAGTGTAGATGGTTCCTTGGAGTATGTTATACTTTCATGATTTATGTCATTCTTGATGGTTCTTTGTAACTCCGCTTTTCTTGATGGTTCTATGTTTGGCATAATGATTCTCTGTAACTCCTCTTTTGCCTAACAGATCTGTTAAATACATTTTGTCGCACACAAAATAAAAAAATTGTGTACTAGAATGAAAAGAAAACTATTTGGCGTTTTGTTAAATGTTTGACATGTTTTATTGGTTCCAATTAAAAGCTTTTTAGTTTCGTACACAGATCTTTAAGGTTCTGATGAAAACTGTGAGCAAGAAGTTCGTGTTTTTGTGAGAAAAAGAGTGTGAAAGAAACACTGGAAGCTGCAGACAAAAAAGCTTCTTTTACAACTTAAAAATGTGCAAGTGAGGTGTTCTTTCTTCTCTCAAGTTAAAATAGGAAATGATTTGCCCATATTGGTTTATTTTGTTCTCGCACCCTGGAACATTTAAGCATTTATCTTATTGCTCTGAGATTGCAAGTCGGTCCTTTGTGTTATTGAGTTTTTTCTTTGGAGTTTGATTAAACAAATCATCGATAATAACGTTTGTGTGTGAAAAACTCAAAATCAAAATATAAGTAACTTGTCGAATTTAGAGACAAAAACACGTTCCGTTTCATGTCTTATGTTACTTTTTACGCATATGACTAAATAATGTCCGTTTGCTGACAAGGCAAATTTTATATCTGATATTGTTACAAAGAAATTTTTTAAAATTTAATATGATATTCTTCAAAATTATATGATCGTTATATCCATGTAATTTTTATTATTTTGTTTTAATCTTAAACAACTTTTAAATTATATAGTGTTTAATATTTATAAAAAAATAAAAATGTATTAATGATATTTTGGGGCATCGCCCGAACCTTCAACTAGTTGATTCTTAAAGAGGATAACACATTTTTTTTTTATCGAATAGAGGAGGTAACACTTGAAGATTCGAACTAGTTGTCTAGTGTTATTTACTCTCATGTTAAGAATACTGTTGAAGCTCTTTTAAATTATTTTATTTTTGATATGACTGAATTTGGTTGCACAATTTAGTTATGTTGTCTGTTGCTTTTAGCTATGTTCACTGACGAGTGAATAGTGTCACTCATGCCCTCCTTGCTAAGACGTCAAATTTATATCCTAATTCTTTTACTCCTTTCATCTTATAAATATAAGTCACATTTTTTTTATTTGTTTCAATACATATATTTAGTTTTTGTTTTTAGATTAGTAGTTATAAGAAATTAGACTAAATTACGTTTATTTAAATATACATTATATAAAATTTAAAATTGGTGAGATAATGTGGAGGAAATATTGAGAATTTTTTTTAAAAAGTTAATGCTGTTAACTAATTCAACTATTTTTTTCTTAATTTATGTAAAAAAATATTATGGCATGGACGGAGAAAATATTTGGCAAGAAGCTTCAAATTTTCTTTGGTCTGCCTTGAAAGCTAGCTGATGTATTTGGTTTTCTTTAATGAAATTCTTCTTCTTTCTAAAAGAAAAACAGTAATTAAGGGAATAATTATGATGCCGAGTTAATCCACCAGGAGAGAATCCGTAAAGACAGCCCACCACGGGAGAATCTTAAATCTTTCCGTTATATTCTGCGTGAAGAATCTCGGGTTACCGAGTTACTGAGCCGAAGACACTAACGAGTCACTAACTGATTTTTTCTTTAAGAAAAAAAGAAAAAAAAGCAAAAAATATATAAAGTGAGGGTTAGACAAAGTGTTATCGTTATGAATGAAGAGAATAACATCATCGAAATCCTTGCAGCTCCTTCACTTCTGCTCTCGTAATTTTCATAATCCCACTTATACCCCTTCTATCATCTCCTTGGTGGCGGCTAGGGTTTTGTATTCAAATCGGACGGTCTCAGATCTCTGCACCAGAAACTCTCGCTCCTTTTCTTCCACACCTTCCGTCGTCTCAGCCATGCCGGGCGTGGAGCCGCAGGAGGCGGTGGAGTGGCCGGCGAAGAAAGTGAGAGACACTTTCATCAACTTCTTTGAAGAGAAGAATCATGTGAATTGGAAATCTAGCCCTGTTGTTCCTGTTAATGATCCCACTCTTCTCTTCGCAAATGCCGGTAATGTTTTAGTGTCGTTTGTTTTTTTGCTGGTAGTTTTAATTCTGCTTAGTCAATGTTTCATTCGAATTTAAGCTCATTTTTGGCTCCTACGAGATATGTTTATGTTAAATGTTATTGTCTTTGTTGTTATTCAGTGGTTTTAATTTCAATTTAGTTCCAAAATAAGGAATTTTTGGTTCTTAAATGCGTTTGGGACTGTATGATACATTTTCATATGATTTTTTAGAAGAAAAAGAAGAAATGAGAATGTTATTCTCTTTGCTACTGTTAAGTGTTTTTGACTCTCTTCAGTATAAAATGAAGAGTAGCTGGTTCGAGTATCCCTGTTGCTTGATTTATTTAGGGGATTTTATCTGATTTAGTTTTGTTGTTGTGCAGGAATGAATCAGTTTAAGCCTATCTTTTTGGGGACTGCAGACCCGAATACGGCTTTGAGCAAGCTGTCCAGAGCGTGCAATACGCAGAAATGTATTCGTGCGGGTGGGAAGCACAATGATCTTGATGATGTGGGGAAGGATACATATCACCACACAGTCTTCGAGATGTTGGGGAATTGGTCATTTGGTGACTATTTTAAGAAAGAGGCCATTGAATGGGCCTGGGAGCTGCTGACTAAGGTCTCTGTAATTTTTAACTTAAAACACTTTTTTGAACTCCTCGGTTCTTGTTTCAGTTGTTATCCAGTTTTACCCTAGAATTTCCTTTTTTTCTTTAAAAAGAAAAAACACATTGTGGGGTTAAGTGGTTTGGCACCATAAAAATATCATTTGGTCATTAGATCGTCCTGCTGCCTTGCTTCTGAAGTCTATAATTTTGTATCTGATGTTTTTGTCAACTTCTGGCTTACCTGCAGGTATATAGATTACCTACTGATCGAATCTATGCTACCT
>CAODLS010382520.1:0-11491 GCA_948243855.1 Flueggea neowawraea
CTGTTGAGAGAAAACAAATTTTGTCTAGTAAATGATGCCACTGTCTTCTACGTGAGTAGCCACCATCTACGTGCGTAGTATCTTGTTCCATCTGAGTTCTACGTATGTTGATAACATGTATACGTGCATTGCAAAAACTTCAGTGGTCTCGGCTTTATGTGGATCAACATCAACGTGCTTTGTTCTTCTTCTGCGTGCGTTGATCTTAATTTCTACGTGCTTCGTGCCCTGTTATACGTGCATTGCTTCAATCTTCAAAATATACAATTTTTATCCAGTGGCTTGCTACTTGCGTTGTACTTTAGTCTGCGTGCATAGTCTTTTAAGATTGTACCTTTGGTCTGCACATGTGTCAGCACTTGTCAGGGAATATTTGAATTTGAATTCTCGAGGAGCGTCTTGGCTTTGTCAGTTAGTCCATCTCATCTTGTCTACATGCTTCGCTTGCATAACTGCGTACGTAGATCTGAGTTCTTTTCAGCATCATCTGAATCTTTGTCAGAGAATATTCCAATTCAAATTTCGATGAGCGTCTTGATTTTTTCAGGTAGCACAACTCATCCTTGTCGACGTGCGTAGCACTCTCTTCTGCGTGCGTAGAATATCTCTTTAAAAACTGAATCTTTTCTCTTCTACGTGCCTTCAACTCTTCTCAATGTGCTTCGGCTCTTGCACATTTTCTCTTCATCAATCTGAGCTCTCATCAACGTGCTTAGTACAGCTTATACGTGCATAGATGTGCATGAATATTAATTCCAGTGAAATCTGCTTCTTATCTACGTGCCTTGTAAACTCTTCTGCATGCGTAGAAGCCAACTATGCATGCATCAACGTGCTTTGAAGTCTTATAAGGTGCTTTTTGGCCATATATCAACAAGTTTGCAACTTTGCATATTTTTCATGGATGTTTTGCATTCATCACCATCAAAACTGAACTCAATAGAAACAAGACAAAGCTAGATCAGAAAATCATGCAAGTTTAAATTCCAATATTACAAGATGGGATAGGGGTTGCCTTCTTTGGTAAACAGAAAGAGTCTTCCGGCTTCCAGATCAAATGGCGTAAGGCCCTATTGTTGGTGGCTAGAACGTGGCATTGGGTTGTGTCTTCTGAGTTGGTGGTGGAGGTGAAACAAAGATTTAAATTATTGGAGGTGATTTGGGTATCATTTTTCCCAAAACCAAGCCAACACGCATGAAGCTAAAAAAGGGAGAGTGACACCACTCTACTTATTGCACGCCACTGCTCAAATCTATGGAGTTGTGGTTGTTAGGTCTTGCGGCATGAGTTGGTTGGCGTGAAGAATGTTGATTGTGGGTTTAGTGGCATTTTGTTCTTCCCAAATGCGAAGAAGAAGAAGAAGAAGAAGAAGAAGAAGAATGTTGATGTTTGGGTTCATTTCATTGGTGGTGGTTAGGTAGTGGGGGTTGGGTGTATTGTGATTGGGTTTTTCTTTGCTTGTTTGAGTTTGTTTTGGGTTATGGAGGCCAAATCAGTCTATATTCCTTATGTGGCATCTAATGTGTCTTTTATAATCTGACGTCTCTTTTTTTTGTTGAACTCGTCTCCACCCAATATCACTAAAATACAAGCGCTTAATAGAGTTTAACTTTGGGTTTAAAGATATAGTATTCTGAAAGTTAAAGGGTAGAATGGGTGAAAAGTAAAATTAATGGGCTTAAACGGATGTTTTTTAAAGTTCAAGGGCTTATTACGAGTTTAGCCACAAACAAAAATAAACAATCTGAAATAGAGGATAGTGACGGAAGGACGTGGATTTCTCCTATCAATTACACGTAATTTCGAATTTCTAATAAAATAAATTTTAAAGTTCGGTAACAAAAATTTTGTCTACCATGTGAGTTTTAATACACTCAAATTTAAATTAATCAAATGTCAAAAAATTATCAAAATATCAAGTAATTTAATAAAAAAATAATAATAATTTATGCTCATCCCATCGTAGAAAGTGCATATATATAATTAGATAAACAATGAATTTACATGAACAAATAATTTATTTTTTACGAAAGAGGTTGGAATAAACTATATAATTTCTTTTTTGAATGCTGCAAAAACCATAAATGAGGATGACCCTCCACCATCGTAAATTCTATATGCAACATCATATAATTCTGGAAAAATTTTAAATTTAAATAGCTACTTATGAGATCCAATCCTTCATCCTCTAGAACCAACCAATTCAATATTAAGAAGATTGTGGGTAAGGTCATTGTCGGAGGACTTTTGTCGCGGCTTGGGTGACTTGAGGCATCAATCAAGGTTCATTTTGGATTTTTTTTTTTAATGTATCAGTCGTCACGGCGTTGACAGAATGTGCACTTGAAAACAACAACGTTTTGTTTTTTTAATTATCCTTTGAATCTTGTTTGGTCTATATATGTTGGAGACTCTTCTGTTATTCAAAATTTGATCGATCTTCCTTTTTTATTTTTTTTTTAAAAAATGTGGTTGATCAAGTGATTCAAGCTGTGACTATGAGGTGGGAAGAGGCTGCTTTATGACTAACAGATCCTATACCAGTACGTCCACTTCCATGAGGGACACCAAAATTGATGAATTAATTGGTTGTAAGATTTGGCACATAGTTTCCTATCTACTACGCACCAACACTTTCGATTCTTGGCTTTATATAAGTTTTGCCTTATCATATGCTAAGAAGCATATATAATAGACGTAGAATTTCGAATACATAACCATCTATAATTGGTCAGGAAGTTCAACAAGCAGTTTATCTAACATTAATTTGCTATTCATAGTAAAGAAAACCATTAACTTGTGAGTAAATCACGTTTAGTATGCTCAGGAGGGCAAATTGTTTTGTTGTTGGTATAATCAATCGGGTAGCTGCATTATCAGGTTAATTAAATAATTAAATTAAGAATATCAGGATATTTGACATTATGCGTTTTTTATTAGTGCAAAACCATTGTTTTCAATATTCACTCATCTGCCGACATGCCTTTCTCTTCCCATTAATGTTGATGTCATTGCTTACACACTTCCATTAGCACCAACTTTTTGATCAATCCAATTGAAATTCATTAGTTTCTTGGTCTTGCACTTTGCCCAAGAGCTGTGTTTCTTTGATCTTACTAATTTGGTTTTAGAATTAGTGGACTCCTTTGAACTTGCGTACTAATTTGATTTTAATTATAATTAGTGGAATCCTTTGAACTTACGTAGTTATTTGGTTTTAGAATTAGTGGACACCTATTTCAAAATTTTTTTAAGCTTTATTATTGTTGTTATACACAATGTATTGCATGTTGTATTAGAACATTTGTATGTAAATATTTTTTTATATTGATTATTTTGAATCCAATTCGAGATTAGAACTAAATTTATCACCATTAGATTTTTTTAATTGTTGATGTAATATATCACCATCATTTTTTATTAATGATTTTTTTCTTGATAAAGATAATTTACTATTTGATCAAAATTTAATTGAAAAAACAACGGCAAACTAACAACAATAAATTTGTTCACAAAATTACAATAAGTAATTATTATTCTGCTAAGCTTAATCCGTAGTAATAATTAAACATATAAAAGTACAATGGCTACGTAGCATAAAAATAATGAAAAGTCTTTTTTCAATTTTTGTGCATATAGTCATTTTCTGTTTTTTTTTTTTAAATTTTTATTTTAAGAAAAGGGATTAATGGTAGATTTATGTCCTTCTGGACTAAATTTGCGAGTTTAAATCCATTAAAAGATTATGTTTAAGTCCTCACATAGAAAACACTCACTATACGGGTTCAAAATGACTACCTCTCTACATATATTTGTGCACGATACAACACTTCCCTCTCGTTGTTTCATCTAATCATTTCTCGCTAGCAAAATATTTTAATTCCTTGAAAGTTCTTGAAATTTCATTCTCAAATTATCGAGGGTTTTATCTTTTGATTTTGAATTCCAAAGATAGGTTATGTCTTGCAGACTACAAAGAATAAGAAAAATTATCTGTTCAACGTTGGAATTTCTTGTACAAGTGCTTGCAATATGTTTACACATACTACAATGTCGGATTCCCGCACGCATGAACTCCTATGTTCATTGTTTTCTGATATTTATTGTTTTTTATTTCTATATTTTATTGTTGTTAACTTCCACTGAATTTGTTGGGTAGCAGTTTGGTGAGAATGTATGGAACATCCAACGTTGGATTAATTTGTTGTTGGTCCTGAGTACATAGTTGTCAATGAACATAAAGCCTTGAGAACCAGATGCCTTTTGTATTATTCCACGATTCACACTTGCAACTAATGTAAAATTTTCCACTATGGCGACTCGATGAATGACATTAAGTAAAAATATTTTAACCTGCCACTGAAGATGCAATTTGGGCAAGTTGACTCCAACGAATTAATAAAGCAAGAAAATTATAGTGCAACTTTAGCTAGGCATGATAATCGAAGGCAGACCAATTCTTGATATTTCTGAAGTTTTCGTCTTTATATATATTATTCTCTCCGTTTCATAAACATAGTTCACATTTTTTTTATATTTGTTCTAATATATAAATTTATTTTATTTTTAATACTAGTGGTTATGTCACAATTTATTATATTGTCATTTCTTAAATACATAGTAACTTATGTTGTTAATTACTATTGAATAATTATAAGAATGTTTTTTGAAATCTCCAATAAAATTAATAACTCAACTAACTTTTTAATCTATGTGAAAAAAATATTGTGGTCTATCTTCATGGGATGGAGGGAGTAGTTTTTAAGAACAAAAGAAAAAGAGAATAGATTTAACACTTATCATATATATATTACCTACCAATTAAAATTGGTACTAGTTCATGATTAAAAAATATTAGTGTAATGTATGTAATTTTTTTAAATTACAATATTAAACAATATTGCATGCATATAATATTGAATGAATGTACGTAAATGTATGAGATTGTAAGACTGGCTTAAATTGTAAAATAGTTTGTATGTACCTTTCAATTGTCTTGTTCATTATTTGATGAAAGATAGCAAAAACGATTATCAAACAAGTTGTTCAATTTACGCTGAATGGATTGCTTTAACCTAAAATTTCAATTGATTTGAACGCAAATACACAACTAGCTTGAACCGAAAAGAAAAAGACAACTTGGCAAATTGGTTTAAATAATCAGACTCCGCAAATAATAATTTGATTTTAGCACTGTAGAAGAAGATTTGTGGAAACAATTCAACATGTGAATATGGATGATATCGACCGACGTTGATTGTAAGTCCGTAATTGATTTGAGAGTTTACAATGCTCAATTCATTTCCATAAATATAGATAATTAAGAAAAAAGAAAAAAAAAATCAAGTAGCTCATGTCAATCAATTCTAATTAATTTATTTGAGTAATTGATGATATACTATATCTATCTTTTGGCCTACCAAATAAAAGTTGGGACAGAAGTCAAGATAAAATTAGTAAACAATGGTCCGATCCAATTTGTAACAACTACATATGTTTAGTACTAATACCAATGTTCAACTATAAGTTGGTCCAACCAATGAATTTTGTATTTTAGTAATATTAGGATCATTAAGGGTCTTAATATTACTAAATTTATGAGTTGGTCCAGCCTTGGACCTTGTGTTAAGCACCAAGTAGTTATTAATATTCAATTAATTTCTCCTTATTTAATTGATGCATTAGATTTTCTTGTTGTACATGTAAACGTCACGCAATGAGGCCATAGGTCACTTAATTAATTTCATGATAGTGTAATATTTATATTTGAATTTTTCTTTCTAGGTCCATAAATGAAAAAAAAAAGATATGTATATATTCAATTTATCATTTTTTTTATAAAAAAATTACCAATCCGCTTTAATGCACAATAAGTTAGACTGAATCCATGCTAAAATGGCATTCTATCTCTGTCAATTCAACTAGGTTGACTTCACGTGAAGGGAGCAAAATTAATACTTTATTAGGGATATTTAACATATTCGTTAATTGATTTATGCCTCAATATTAATAACAAACTAATTACAACAAACTATATATATATATATATATATATATAATTTTAAAAGCATTTTCCAAAAATATTTTTGATGAATTATATTTTACTAATTCATTTGGTAATTAATAATACAATTTTTTATGTATTTAAATAGGACAATGGTACAATGGCATATGACTATTAATCTTTAAAAGAAAATAAACATATACTCCTTTTGTCCCATTTAATATACACTCTTTCTATATTTGGTGTCATAAAATTTGGATATTTTTCATTTCTTTTTTACTAATTAAATCACAAAATTATAATATTACCCATTTAATCAACGTTTATTTAGCGAAAGAGTTGTAATTAATGTTCTAACCAGTTTCACTAATACAAGTCAAAACGTAAATTCAGAAAAAAAAAATTAAATGTATTTAACTGTAATAAAATTAACACTTCTTAATTTTCCTGTAAATGCAAATGTATCTATAAAAATAAAAGGGAGGGAGTAATTTTTTTTACAAGAAATAAACTTATAATTTATTTTTTATTACAAAATGACCAATTCATTTCTGAACTCCATTTAGCTAAGTTGACCAAAGTTAAGGATGACAATAATTTCTGACATCTCAATTAGGTTGGTATCCGAGTGGATGTGGAATGGTATTATCGTCTGAATAAAAGATAGGTACATGAAGTTTATTATAATGTTAAAAGCTGTCTAGGTAGGCAAATAAATTTATTATTTGAGATGAATAGAAAAGGAATACATGGCTTTTATTTTAGGACGGAGTGAGTGCATTTTACCTTTTTCTCCTCCAATTTTAGAAAGCTTGAGCTGGAGCGAAACAGTCTTGACGTGGGGAAACCAGTTCAGAGGTACTTTTGTGACATCAAGGGTTGATTCACAACTTAGTCGTGGGATCAATGGTGATGAAATTAAAATAATCACAATTGACAAGATCAAATTGTGATGAAATTCATATGATGCTGTTCAAAATACTCAGCAACATACGTACAATTAGGTACCCGTCTGTATCAAACGATCTCATTAAAAATAGTTATATTATTAGCCTAAACTTCCAAAAAAAAATGAAACAAATTATTGTAATGTGTAGCTTTGATAACTACCTAAGTGATATTGTATAGGAAAACGAGGGTAAGAACAATTTGTTGCTATACAATAGTAACACAATCAATGGAGCATTCCAATATTAAAAAATTGAGAACACGATTTTCATAAAATAAATAGAATGACTTATAAAAATACAAACACAGAAGTTATTTTATTATTATTATATAAATTAGCTGGTAACAATATCTTACTTTTCGGGTTCCATTATTTGGTTTGAATTCGTGGTGATTGACCAAGAACAAAGTGATTGACTGCTATTAATTACTTGATCATCAAATTCTGCCTGGACAAATATGGGCCACTATGGATGGACCTGGTCAATATAATTCTCTTAACTTGGTGCAAACCTTTTGACTCCAGAGCATACGCTCATGACATGAAGTTGCATTTATGCCTCAAGATTTGTGTCATGCGTTGTTGACATGGTTTCTTCCTTGTTTATAAAGTCTTTGTATGGTGAAACAAAGAAAAATATTAATTTTTCATTGGTTTTCGTTGCTTAACCACTGTCTTAATTTCATAGTGTTGTGTACTCTTCTCCGACGTCTTTAATTTTTGCATAGGTTTGCCATCCGATAAAGCATAAACTAACAATTATCTTCATTTGTTAATATACTTGTAGTTTAACAACATACTGGAATCATCTTTGATGCTGGAGGATTTAATCCATTAAAAATATTTTTTTTTTCATTTTTGTGCAACCATCCAGTGTTAATTGTAGAATTAGTATCCTTTGAAAACCAAACCACCTACTTGTATCATGTTTTCTACATTAACGAAAAATCAAGACTAAGAGTTCCTCATAAATACTTATTTCTCTCAATTCATTGCACATTTTAAAGATAAAATTGTATGAATCTGAAAAATCTAAAGTGGACAATACCTCAATAGAATGAGCTTGAAATATTTTCACAACATTACTAAAATAATTGTTCAAAATGCAAAAAGAAATGCATTTTAAAAAATCCTCTTTTGATTAAAAAGTTTACAATTTAATTTTTAATTAGTGCATTTATTAAAACTTACACACTTGCAATTAATATTAAAAGAAACTTGACAATTTCCAATTTTATAATATATTTTTAGCTATTAAATTTTGTTTTATTGGCGTTGTATCTTATATTTCAGCTATTGGTTTTGCTTAACTGGCTTGTTTTCTTAAACGTAAACGAAAAGGAATGACAAGAATCTGACAATATTTTTTATTATCAATTGCACATTTTAATTTAAAAATTTATAGTGTTCCATACCTCCATGTCCAAATTTTATTGATGAAAAATAGGAATTATTTATAAGAAAAGTCACTAATGTTATGAATGTAAATGTCTAATTAATTTATGACATAAATGCTAGAGTTTGAAAATTTATTGAACCGGTGAATTGAATGAATATAAATGTAATTCTATAAATCCTTAGGTTTTGACTTATTTAATGTCCTATAAATATATCCTTATAGTGACTCTTATGTATCAATTTAAAGTTTGAATAATAAAACTCTATTTTATTTCTTTCTCTACTTTCTTTATTACATCCTCAAGCTTCATTTGTTTACCTTTTAAGTTTGCAAAGTTTTTTTTTAGTTTTATAACAATTAATTCTTTTTGAGCAATTTATTATCAGCCCTACGCCAAATAACTTAACAACCAAAAACAGCGAAGGGGAACAAAATTGTTGCAACCCATTGCATTCATTTTACAAGACATTCAATAGTAATGTTCATTCGGTCATAATAATTTAATAAATATAATGCAATGTGTTTTTGCCCGACATGTTTGGGACCATATTTTTATCTGTTTGATTTAAATTGGGTTATGTCGCGGACTGGAGTGGAATTTTTTCAGCAATGGTGCAGTATTTTTCAAGGTAAAATCTATATTTTGGAGAGTTTTTGGTAACTTATGGTGTGGGAACTATGGAAGGTCCGGAATCGAAGAATTTTCTTGACTTGGTACATAAATATGTTAGTCAACTTGTTTTTAGATTAAGTGTTTTGATACTAGTTTTCCTTGTTCGAGCAATGATGTGAAGAGATGTCCGCATGCTATAATTTTTTGGACTAACACTTGATTGTGTTCTTAAGTAATTTTTTCCACACCTTAGATCTTAAACAGCTCTTTGTATAGAGTTTTTCTCTTATTTTACTAAGTTACCACTTTGTGGCTTAGTTTCTTAACAAAGTTTTGGCTTATGAAAAAATTAATAAATACAAATAACACAAGATTAATTAGATCATCTAATTCAAAACCAATATTGGTTATATATATACACATTATAAAAATAGGAAGAATACACAATCTTTTTTGAATACTATGTATGACAATTATTTTCATTTTAAAAAACTATACTTACTAACTATTGAACCAACAGTTTATCGATAAAATAAATAGATTTTTGGCAATTTATAGACAAATGTTTATACAATATAGATTGGACTGGAGATATTATTAATCAGTTGTTTTCAATTAGATATTTGAGGAAGACAACACAAATCTGACACAGAACTAAAACAAATAAGAACTTGGGATCTCAGTTATATTCTAGTTGGAACTACATGAGATGTACGCATGTGGGTTCTCATATGTTGTTGCAGACATGGAGACAACAATAAGGGAATACAACCACTTTTTGATGCCTTCCTTTGCTACATCCCACCCATATCACTGCCAAATCGTCAAAGCTACTTTCCCACTTTTCACTGTTGTGCTTTTTCATGGAGGACTACTTGAAGATGACTCTCTCTTTGCCCCTGATTAATTCTCTGATCTCTAACTTTTTTACTTCTCAATGACATTGCAATTATATATAGAACTTTGCAGGTGGTTCTAGATAGCATAGACCAATTGATTTGCAGTCATGAATAGACTTCCAAATTAAAAAAAATTATAGCTCTTGGGATTTTGTTATAAGAGGAATCAAATATGAATCATGTACGAATTGACAACACATATTCAATCACTTGACCTCACAAAAGTTTGATCTTGATGCTACCCATCTTTATTTCAGTTTTGTAGTTGTAATCTGAATAGAAAGAAAAAAAAAACAGACAAAAAAAAAAGAAGCAAAAAATAGACTTACTATAATCTCTTATAAAGCATGATCGAAAATTAAGATAGAAAGTACAAAAGAACTTATCCATTAAAATGTTCACGAGCCAAAAGAAAAGATAAATAATGATAAAGATCTGATTAATTAGAACAAAACTAACGAAACAAACAATCATGATTAAATTGATTAGGGTTTTCCTTAGAAATTGATACAAAAGCAAATATGCACAACCCCAATATGTATAGAAACAAAACCTAATTAGTCTCATTATTGTGACCCAAAATAATGATGATGATGATTTGAATCTTCAATGGGTGAATCTTGAGGCATGCTTTGCAGGCAATTAGTCCCATACTCAGAAACAAGTTGAGTTTCATAAACCAAACTGTTCATATTTCCCGGCCAACTGCTGCTTTCACCAGAAGTACTACTCGTACCCGTGCCCATACTGCCGACATTGGCCATCTGATCCATTCCATACAACCCCTCCAACCCCTCTAATTCTTGACCACTGATTCCATACTCATAACCATTTAGCTCAATTGGGTAGTTTTCAATTCCTTGAACCATGATTTGATCACCTCCATTGATACTGTAATTAGTACTATCTGTACTGTCTATTGAGTTCATGGTGGCTGGTGAAGATAAAATGCTCTTCGAGCTTGCATATAGTTGTTCTTGACTGCTGTATGAATCAGCAACGACTTGATATTTGGTGTTGATGAAGTTTGATTGATCTTGATGCACTTGATGGCCATCAGAGAATCTTCCTCCAAGCTTGACTAGCAAGTTCCTGATAGATCCTTCATCCATGAAATTAAGATTATCCAATTGGTTTGTTGTAGTATTAGTCACCATAGCTGGCATGATTACGGGAATCTCAGGCCAATAATGTGTATGTTGTTGATAATTATTACTCGTCATGACACTTGCAGGAGCCATGAGAGTAGTCTCAGTTTCTCTACTAATCTCCTGCCTTATTCTGGCTCGCCGCGCTTGCTGCTCTTTTCTCTGCCTTCCCATAAGCTTCTTCTTTAGCTTCGTGTTCCAGTAGTTCTTGATGTCATTATCAGTTCTTCCAGGCAATTGAGCAGCAATAATAGACCACCTATTCATTTTACAAACATTTACAATAATTTAATTAGGCTCCTATAATTCAATCAATCATTGTTGTATACACATGTACACACGTTTTTACCTGCTTCCAATACTAATGTACAGGCTGCAAATAATGTTGTCTTCTTTCTCTGAGAACCCTCCATGCTTGATGTTCGGCCGGAGATAATTTAACCATCTGAGCCGACAACTCTTCCCACATCTCTTAAGA